>WYDF02149818.1:0-37034 GCA_009867245.2 Adranes taylori
GCCCACCGAAGAAGGCAAAGGCAACCCGGTCGACCGGTAAGATGATGGCGACTGTTTTTTGGGATGCGAAAGGCATTGTTCTTATTGATTACTTGCAAAGGGTAAAACCATAACTGGCGATTACTACGCAGCATTATTGGACCGTTTCGACACCGAATTGAAGAAAAACACCCAGGTTTGACTCGCATAAACGTTTTCTTCCATCATGATAACGCACCCGCTTACAGAACGCCGTCGTGCGGGCAAAATTGAACGAATTAGGCTACTAATTGATCGACTACCCACCGTATTCACCAAAACTAGCCCCTTGCGACTTTTTCCTGCTCCCAAACCTAAAAAATGGCTCGAAGGGTGCCGTTTTGCAACAAACGATGAAGTGATGACCGAAATGTCCCACTGTTTGAAGAACTAGAATAAAATTACTTTTCGGAAGAATGAAGAAGTTGGAAAGTCACCTTGAAAAGTGTATTGCCTTAAATGTTGAAAAATAAATGATAAATAACAAATATCGTGCGTTGTCTTACTTGGGCTAGATTTCCGTCAAACTACCCTCATAAAGCATTCCTTCGATTCTCAAGCATCGTCATAGAATGAGTCAGTGACCATTTGAAGAAGGAATTATCTAAGTTTTGAGTGGCTGTCATAGGGATGCTGGTCGCGATGCTCCTGGTCGCGGCAGCATTCAATTGTTCCTTTACTCTTTACTCACAGAAACGGACGTTCTGTGTTTTCGAGTTCGTGAATACAAATTTGGTTAACATTGTGCAGCATGCTTAAACAAGGAAATTCAACATTAATCCGTCCTCTTCTAAGAATATTTGAAGGTGGCTTCGACAGTTTCAAGAGAGTGGGTACTGTGAAAAGGAAAATGGACAGGACGACCACGAGTTTCGGAAGAACAACTGACGAGAATCCATACTACGTTTCAGAAGAGCCCGCGGAAGCCAATAAAACTAGCTAGGCGTCAGCTTGCGATCCCTAAATCCACGGTCTACGTGTAGTAAGAAAACGTCTAGATTTGCCTGAACATATGCAGCTTGTTCATGCAACTTACTAATAAGAACAAAAGGAAGTATATGGTATTTTGGGGTTTGATACTAGAGCTGATTGAAGGCTTCAGTTTAATTGTTAGTAATGAAGCGAGGTTTCATTTGAGCGGTGCAATCAATCGGTACAATCAATCAATCAATCGGCTTATTTAGGGAACAGAGCAGCGACATGCAATAGTTGAACACGAAAGAGATTCCCGTAAGGTGCTGTGTCTTATGGTGCTTTTTTTCGTAACAAACACCGGTAAGGAACAATGCTAGGATTGCGTTATATTCCAACTAAAATTTGAAATATTTGCATAATTGCATTCTCTTTCCTTTTTGAACGACTTCAAAAAAGGGTTCTGAATTCGTTCATGTTATATTTTATATATGTTCGTTGATTTCTCTGGAAGACTTCAAGTAATTTTGAGCTAATTATTCGCGGTAAAAAAAATTCGTAAAATACGTCTTATCGATTATGCTACAACATATGATTACAAAATACATAGAATATTCAATTTTGAGTTATTTGCTCTGTAACTTCAACAACAAAGGATTGGAGATGCAGAGGGGTAAAAATATTTACTTAAGTAAGATTAAGTACTCTATATTATGTCATTTTTCGGCTTTTTTGTAGTAAAAATGGGTAGAAAGTCTCATATTTCAGAGTTTCATATTTCTCGGGAACTATAATCATTGTTTTCTGGACAAATTACACTAAAGGTGTTTTCGAGATGGTTCCATGTTTAGCACATTGACATATTCAAAGGGAGGGGATTAAAGGGAGACAAAATTGTATATTTGAACAAATACAATAATCAGTAGTCAAACATGACGCCAATTTTTTTGAGTGTCTATCAGAGAGAACTATTTTTGTTGTCAATTCGATAGGAATAGTGTTAATAGAAGTACCCATCGTCTAATTAATCTGTCACTTTTTAATACTACCATTATTAAATAAATAAAGGTTGTAACATAACAATGTTAAAACAACAGTTTTCCCTAATAAGAGCAATGACAATCAAGAATAAAATTCAGTATTTCAATTTCCATCTCCATTATCACTCTAGTTAATTTATTAAAGTGTAAGTAAAAAGTGAGTAATATTGCTTATTAAAAAAAGATGATTGATTAGATATCACAATATGATTCGTTTAACACCGCATTCAACACAAAATTTCGCAGTGGCTACCGGATATTTATTGCCGCACTCATGGCAGAATTTCGAAATCTTATTATACTTAGTCGATTCGACAGTACCAATACTTGATTCGATCATTGATAATTTCTGATCGTGTTTATGAGATGCATCCGAACTACTCGAACTCGAGCTGTTTGTTCGAACGATTTGTGGATGTTCTAGCGGTGTTAGTCGCGCCACATGGGTGCGAACTTTCGGCTTATTACGACTAAGGCTGAAAATATAAAATAAAGAATTAAATATAAATAAAATTTAATTGTTATTATTAGAGATTGTTAATTAATAATAGTGGGTTTATGTTAAAATACATTGAGGCATCAAAGATAGTGTAAGGATGATTGCAAACAAGGCGAAGATTGCGGCGCAAAGATTAAGTTTGCGATACATTTGGTGAGGCAGTAGGAATCAGGATAAATGCAAAACAATGTGACAGTCAAACCCAACAGCGAAAACGACCGTTCGGGGACTATCGATTAATACGAAAGATAAAACCATGGTCCGCAGAAAGCCAGGGGGACACTAATTACTGGCTAATGCACCTACTAATAAGGCATGCCAATTTTAATGTCTACCTCTATCAATATAAGGTAAGCGAGAAAATGGCAGAATTCTGTAAATTCAGAATTCAGAAAGAAAGAAAGGAAAGTGCTGAGCCGCGATACTCAGCACTTCATTCGATGCTCGGCAATTCTCTGTATGATTCAGATACGTAGTTAAGGAAAACCTGTTGAAATATTGTTAGGCTTCTATGAGGTTATCAGTATAAAAACAGTGTAGTCAATTATTACTAACAGAATGGGATTATTTGAACTTAAAAAAAATAATATCATAACCTTAGCTGCTATGTCTGGTTATTTGAATATTTCTCTAGATATTTGGCTTTTCCAGAAAAGCTTCTCTAGGGAGTATGGGCGGTGAAAGAAAAGGAAGAGGTAGAAAGAGTGAAAATAGGGTACATGAAGAGAATATTAGGATTGGAAAGAAGTACACCAAGCGAAATAATAATGCAGGAGTTAAATGAGTATAAATTAGATGAGTATTAAATTAAATGAGGCGAGCAGATTAAAGAAATTGGTGAAGTATGAGAAAAAAAGTGATGATGGATATACAGAAAAGATTGTTAAAAAATGTATATGTTCAGTCGATGAAGCAAGAAAACATGAGCATGGAGGAAAACAGGTGGGTGGGTGATAGAAGAAAAGTGTACGAAAGGATAGGGTGGTCAGGTTATGCATAGTGCGAAAGAATGATGGCAGAAAGTGTGAACGTTGTAATGGAAGATGTTCCGGAGAGAAGAAAAGATGAAAGATGTGAAATTACAAGAAAGAAATGGAAGGTTAAGGGTGAGTATGTTTAACAGAAAGTATAAATGGTTGAAAGAGGAGTTGAGTTTGCCAAGATATTTGGAATCAAATAAAAGTATGAAAGAAACAAAGAATTATAGCGAGGTTCAGATGCGGAAGTATGGAAGGGGGAAATAAGTACTGGATGAGGGATAATGATAGAAAAGAAGAGGAAGTATGGGAGCTCTGGATAAAATCATGTAAGGTGATGCGATCAAATTTGTATGAAAGAAAAGAGGCGGAAAATTGGAGGGTATATCTCGCACCGGAAGCGAAGTAAACAGGGATAATGAGTAAAATAATGGAAGAAATAAGTAGAAAGGAAGTATAAGGGGAAGAATTAATGAAAAGGAGTGCGCAAGGGAGGAAAAGATAAACTAAGGGAAAAAACAGAGAGATATATTTTAAAAGTAGAGGTAATCTCCTTGCTCTTCATTCGTGCTTGGTTAAAAAAGGTAGGAGATTTTGGGAAGAGGGTGTTTAGGTGCGGATGGGTAGGGAAAACTAGTTAAAAAATAGAAAAGTTAGTTTCCTTCTTCTCTCTTATAGTCAATAGAAAAAGAGGAGAAAAGAAAAGAGGAAAAAAGAAAAAAAGTAGAAAGGATGGTTAAAGAAAAGGAAGAAAAAGAAATGAATGTTGTTTATAATTTTATTTGTGTTTTTGAAATGTGAAATTATTTTTTATGTCAATAAAGATTATTATTATTAGATTCAAGAATGCAGTCACCTTCCCTTCATAAAATCTGATTATAGAATTCAAGTGGTCTTTTGGGCCTGATGCTTCATGTCATTAGACTATAGACTCTTGAAGTATTAGAAAATTTGGTGTGTGTCACAAGAGACAATAATCTGGAAGATTATGTCTCTTCTTCCACAAGGAAGATTAATTAAATAATTTTGGGGGCTTTGAAAGAAAGAGTATGCTAAAAGGGAACAACCAGTTAAACGTTTTAAAAGATATAAATTAAAATCCGTAATGACATTTCGATAATATCTGGAAAAATCTCATGAAGGACATCAAAAAGTTCTGCAGGTGAATACAAAATATGGATCGAAGGAGTAAAAAAGAATGATGAATTTTGAGAAGAAGGTTTTGAGTGATGAAAATCCCAGACTTGTAAGGGAGGTATATTAGGAAGGATTAATGAAAGCACGGAAGGAGGAATGTGCGAATGATTGGATCAAGAGCAGAATGAGGTGAATGAGAGAGTGGGATGGTCGACATTTAGGTGGTTTGAGAGAATATTGGAAAGTAAGGAAGGAGTATGTGAGGTTGTGGTAAGAATGAAGGATGTAGAAAAGCAAGAGAGAGAGAGAGAGAGAAGAAAAAATTGAGAATAGTAGATACAACAATAGATATAAATGGGTTATGAAAGAAGATGGTATGTGTGATTACCTAGTATCATGCTTGGACATAAATGAGAAAAAGATGATTGCGAGGTTCAGGTGTGGTAATGAAGGTGTGAATAAATTTTGGTTAAAAGAACAAGACAGAATGTGTAGGATATGTGGGGAGGCGGAAGAAATTAGAATCGTTGGCGTATGGATAGTATGGAGTGAGGGAGAAATAGAAATGGGAGAAAACTTGAGGCTAAGTCTGGGGTATAAAGGAGTAGGTCTGGAAGTAATAAAGAAAATAATGGGAGAAATAAATAGGAGATATGAGAAATGGTATGAGGGTTTGAAAGATTAAAATTTAGAAGAGATGGTAGTGAGGGAGATGGGAGGGATGTAAAGGAGAATAAAAAATAGAAGAGTAAGCGATTTAAGGGAAGTGAAAATATGGTGAAAATTGAGGAATATATGGGATAAAAACTGTGATTTATGTGGGAATTTTTTATTAAGTACATTAAGAAACTTCAATATGTCACCACGTTTGTTAAAATATGGATAATACGATCATTTAATAATAGTGAATCTTTTAAAATGTGATTGAGGAAAAAATTTTACTGTTCACCATATATAAAAGTTGTTATTAATGTCTTAATTGTTAATAAGTTGTTAATACGGTCTATTACAAAATAAAAAAGTGAGGTTATATAAAAATTATTGTTACGCCAAATAAATAAGACATATTCAAGTTGTTGCTGATAATAATAAACAATAATGCCTTCTGATGGGCAAAATAGCTGTCCCTGCAAGGTTTTATTCAGAAAGAAGGATTCAGCAATACAATGTAGATCATCATGTAATGAATGGTTTCATAAGAAATGTTCGTCTCTCTGTGTAGAGAATTTTAATAAATTCTACAAAACTAGGAAATTACTATGGTCTTGCCCAACATGCTCTGATAATAATCTGAATAAAAGCAAAGTGATCGTTAACAAATCCGATTCGGATTCGTCGGATGATGATTCACATTCAAGCAATCTGTCATCAAATCCTGGTAATAAAACAATGAATTATAAATTGCACGACGTTACATCCCAACAAAATAATGGAGCGGAAATATGACAAATTGTTTTCTAAATATGAAAAGCAAATCCAAAAAAATTATACTCTTAAAGCTGAAATAAACACTTAGAAAAATGACATGGATAAATTGAAAATTAATAATAACACTAGCTCTAAGATTGATGAGAATATTTACCAGCAAGTATGCGACAGAGACCTGAGAAGTAAAAATATGATTATCTATAACATCCAGAAAGCGAAAGTACAGATATTGGTAGTATACCTGTGAATATAATAAACGTAGTTCGATGTGGAAAGAAATTAAGTAATAAAACTCTACCTTTAAAGGTAATAACTGACAACTGATCAATAGTGATGAACGTTCTAAAAAATAAAACAAAAATAGCCAGCCATAATATATAAATTATTGAAAAAAGAAATGCTAATGAAGAGATTAACTTAATAATAAAATATAGTCATGGGATATCTAATATCATGTGCCAACAGGACTCTAGGAAATCAAACTAGAAACCCCTTTATCAGTGTACTATCACAACCCAAGGGGTATTAAAACTAACTTAAAAGAACTAAAAAAGAAAGTGTCCTGTACAAGTTATGATATAATAATAATTGTGGAGACTTTAAACGGAGCCATCGATAACAATGAATTGGGTTTAGCAAATTACATTTATATAGGTGTCATAGGTGTCCGTTAACGAGGTGGACGAGTATTCATTGCAGTAAAGAAAGTTCTACGATCAAGAAAAATTGGCTCCATTGACTAAAAATATCGAACAACTTATTATATCTATCACAGTTGGTGATTCTTTAATTGTAGTCGGCGGAATATATTTGCCTCCGAATTCACAGAACCAGTTGTATCTTGATCATTGCCGTTCCGTTGAGGACATTGTCGCTGAGAATAATAACTCTTATTTCTTGATGTTTGGAGACTACAACTTACCAGAAGTAGCTTGGAACGATGAAGGATTTGGAGTTGGAAGTAGTAAAAGACACATCTTTATCGGAGAAGGCATCGATTGTTAGTGAATTAATTTATCGCAAAAGACATCATTGACAAATTCAAGATGTGCCTTGCTAGATTTAATATTTTCTAATATTGATATAACAATTGACCATGCGATTGATCTCTTGTTTGACAATAGCTTCCATCATAGTGGTTATGAATGCCAGGTGTTACTTGAAAATACATTCCCATTAATATTCGAGTTTTTATATTATGACTTTAAAACTGAACTATATTGAAATTAACGAGGCATTGTCATTAATTAATTGGACAGATATCATCAATAGTAATGTCAATTATGCTGCCAACGAATTTCAATCAATATTGCAAGAAGTTATTGATACCTTTGTTACAATCAGAGTTCTAAAACATTCTAAATTCTTCCCATGGTGTAGTCCAGACCTCCAAAAACTTATAATTGATAAAAACCAGGCACATTGGAAATATAAATTATCTAAATCGGTCAGAGATTATGAAGTCTTTGCTACCTTGAGATCTAGATGTAAAGTCTTGTCAAACAAGTGCTATAATAATTATATAAGTAGCTTGGAAAATTCCGTTAATACTAATCCACGAAGATTTTGAAAGCATGTAAATGATAGTCATAAATCAACCTCTTTGCCTCATTATATGTTTCTGAATAATTCATCTGCAAACGACTGTCAATCCATATCTTATCTGTTTGCTGAGCATTTTTCTAGTACTTATGCTACTCAAGGAAATTCTGTGGGTTATGAGGACAATATTAACATCGTGACAAATTTTAATAGTTATACTATCTCCAAGGGAGATCTTTTGCGCAAATTTCTAATCTTGACATAAATAGTAATGTTGGTATATATTCTGTATCAGCTCGGTTTCTAAAAGAATGTGTTTGCACTCTAAGCACTCTTTTGACTATGTTGTTTAAAATCTCCTTAACTAAGGGCATTTTTCCTGAAATTTGGAAGGAGTTATATTGTCCCCGTTTTTAAAAAAGGCGATCGATCAAACATTGAAAACTATAGACCTGTATCAATTTCTTCTACTATTCCAAAAATCCTTGATTGTTTAATATCTAGGTAACTTTCATGGTATACTAAGAATATAATAATTGAGAATCAAAATAGATTTGTGCCCGAAAGGTCGGTTGAAACAACTTTATAGGCATATCATACGTTTATCTCTAACACACTAGAACATGGTAAGCAGTTTCATATTCTGTCTATACTGACTTTTCTAAGGCGTTTAATAAAATTAACCAGAACATGTTAAATCAGAAATTATTAAATTTGGGAATTGGCGGATATATATTGAAATGGTTGGAAAGTTTCTTACAAGACCGTAAACAATACGTGAAGATAGGCAATTGTATATCATCGCCTAAATTAGTCACCTCTGGAATAATTCAGGACTCGCATAGTGTTCTTAAGAATATATCATTCCTACCCAGTGTTCTTAAGAATATACAATTTGTGTTATTTGCGGACAATTTAAAAATACACACCACAGTCAGTTCAATTGATGACTCTTTAAAGGCTCAACATACACTGGAAATGTTTGGCGATTAGTGTGTTCGAAACTCAATATGTGAATCCAAATAAATGTAATATCGTTCGATTGAAAATAGAGGCTTTCAAACACTTGGCTTTATAACCAGGTTTAGTCAAGACTTTAGTGCGCATACATTCAAGCATCTATCTTAGTCTGGTTCGCCCATTACTTGAATTTTGGAGTGTTGTTTGGTTCCCAAATTATAAAAAACACATTGAGATGTACGAGAGTCCAAAATAAATTTTTAAGGCTCATCAGGTATAAACTTGGTTTGTCTCACTTAACTGTGACAAACCTGTGGATCAGATGTGTAGCTATCTAGCTATGACGTCTTTAGACCACAGTCGCAGGTTAACAGGTGCTACAGTTCTATAGAAAATATTATGCGGTATTATTGACTGTACCCGTTTACTATCTCGTATCGACCTCAGAATCCCGAACCGTACAACTCGTAACACTCAACTATTTAGTGAATCGTAATGTAGAACCAGTTCTTATATCATAGCCCATTGAATAGAATGTTAAGAATAGACAGCAGATTAAATGACAGCCTTGATCTATTTGAAGTATCACTTGAGCAGTTCAAATTACTATTAAAACAGAATATAGAAATGGGAGCTATTTAATGTTCATGGACTTACTTATTGTATTACTTTTCTGTATTTAATTATTATTTTACTTTTGTAATGAAAATAAACAATATTATATTCTTCTGCATTCTATCACACTTCATATCTATGTTATCTTGGATACTTTTTGTTTTGAATACTTGTTATACATTTTCTAAATTTATTAATTCACATACGATACTGTATATTGTTTAGATAATGTCTATTATTATTGTTCGCGTATTATTAATCTTATTAGATCTTAAATTCCGATAAAGGGGGTTTCCCATGTATTGATTAAATAAATAAGTAGTGAGAATTTGACTTCAGTAATACCAGCCTTAATAATGTGAAACATTCTTAAAGCAGTACTTTTAATTGCAACAAATAAAAATACTAAAAACTTTACCTCCCGTATGCAGAGTCACCGCTAACTTTTGTAGATACGGCTTCCTCTTCTTGCTTAGTTTTCCGCTCTCTATTTAATTTTTCTTCTCGTTCTTGTAAGTACAGTTTTTCGTATTTTTTATATTCTTCATACATTTCGTCATCGACGGAAAATAATTCACCTTCCGCTAGTACCTAAAAACAAATACATATGCAAAACAAATGATGAGGTAATATCTAAGCAATACTTACATCTTGTGAATACATATTCGTATCCTTCTCTTCTCTCTCATGGTGCGCCGCAGTCTTCCTTGCATGTTTTGTCTCATCGAAGAATTTTTGTACGTCATCTTTATTTCGTAATTCCTTCGGTTTAGGTGGGGCAGGATCTAAAAGGGACTTGGTACGTTTCAAGGAAGACAGGTTCTTTTTGCTAGCGATATTCGATTTATTTCCAGTAGGACTCGGACTGCTACCCGTTGTACTCAAACTACAAGTTGATGTCGATTGTTTATTAGTCTGATTATTAATAGATCTACGAATAACCGTTGTGGCAGGTCGTTGAATGTCTTTTTGTATATTAACCGGTGCATTATGACTACGCATATTTGCGTCAACAATTTTCTCGATATCGTCAAGTGAGGACATTAGATCCTCAAGTTCTAAATCCCGATCGAAAGATTTTGCCTTCTTCATTGGTTTTTGTTCTGTTTTAGGTAAAATTATCGGCTCTAAACTAGATATTTTCTTATCAAATTTATTATCGATGGATTTTTTTCGTTGTATATTTGGTAAACTATTATCAACTGGAGATGGATCATTATTTGTTAAATGGTCTGGTATTGATAAATTATCGCATTCATTTATAAGACGCGGATCTATGCTAACATCATCATTAAATAGAAAAGATAAATTATTATTAGCTGATAAACTAGTTAGATTACTATTTATAGAAATACTGTCGAAATCTAATTTATCGAGCAAATGAATATCAGTGCAATTATCATTTATTAAATTTTCAATAAGCTCAAAATTATCCTCGAACATATCACCAGTGTACTCTATATCCTTAAACGGAACTGGTGGATCTATAACCGAAGCACGTTTGTATTGATTTGTAGTTTTATGTGTGGCATTTGTACTGACTGAAAGTTGTTTATCAAGTCCAAGTTTTTTATTACAATCGGGACTTTTTCTGTGGAATTTTTGATAATTTGAGTCTGTTGTAATACGTTGTTTTGGTTTAGAGGAAAGGCTCAGGGTAGTGGGACGATTTGCAATACGCTGTGGTAAAGGAGATGATGATTTGTATGGTTTGAAATCGTCGCCATCGAGTAACTCCATTAATTGTCTTTCCGCTATAATGTAGGGGTTGTAATCGTTTGAACTGAAAATAAATTCAAGCCTATAAATTATGTAATACAATACGACAATTTATAGAATATTTTATTTTATTAGTAGATTTGCAAATTAATATATTTTAACAAAAAATGCCCAGAATTTATCAGTGGAACACGAAATATTTAATAATCATTAAAATTTATTTTATATTAAATAATTTCCTGGTACTTCCTTATTTATATTTTATTTTAACGACCGCTTTCGCCTATATATTTTAGTCATCATATAGTAACTACAAATATATAGAATTAATTTATACAATTACAAAACTTTATTAGCATACCTCATACACATATAAAAAACAATACACTATTCATTAAACAATACAGTATGTAATAAAAAACACAAAAAACTAAATCAGAAAATCCGAATAAAATACATTCAAATCAAAGACACAAAGAACAAAACAAACCCTCATAGTAGGTAGAAGGAGCGGTAATGCCTGTATTTTCTTCCCTTTCCCCTTTCCGTACCTTACCCCTTCTCCTCCCTTCTATTACATTCCCTTCTCCTCCCTTCTATTACATTCCCTTCTCCCTCTTTCTTTCAATTTTCATTTTTTTTTTCTATTATCTTTTTTCCATTGAACTCCTTACCTTTCTACATCCCCCTCCTATTTATCTGAAATAGTAGTTTTTTCATAAACGATATGTCTCGCAGACCTATGCCAAATGTCCCATGTACACCTGTCAGTTTCCTGTGTCCATTCTTTCATCATCCGTCCATTCCATTCCCTCACATGATTTTATCCAATGCTCCCAACTTTCATCGTCTTTCCCATATAATCTACAATTTCTTTCACTATCATTCATCCAATACTTATTACCTCTTTCTTCGCTACCACATCTAAACCTTGCTTTTATCCTCTTTTCTTTGATACTCCATCTAATTCAGGTATCCAAAAATTCATATTTCCTATTACACCTACTTAATCTAATTCGTTCTTGCCTTTCCTGTAATTCTGTATCCCTCAGCATTAGCTCAACTACTAACTCACAATTCCTTCCATCCAATATCCTCACATAGCACTTATACATTGACCATCAAATCCTCTCATACATCAGCCTCCTTTCCCTCACCCATTCATTAATATCACCGCCTCCAGACAACTCATTCATTAATAGTTCATACACTTTCTTGACCATTCTCTGCCCATCATACATCATTACTTTCATATCATAGTTAACTATCTTCTTTACAACATATACCCAACATTTACACTCATTCAATTCTTGTAACACTAGTTCACTCGGAGTTGACCTTTCCATCCCAAATACTCGTTTCATATACTTTGTTCTCATCTTTCTAGTTCATCTCAGTCTTTTATCGACCATACACCGTAGCCTCATACATCATAATGCTTCACTACACATACTTTTAAAATCACCACCCTCATTCTAATTGATTCAGTAAATTTCTCTTCTACTTCAGCTTTCTTAGCTAAAATTCTCACATGTTCCTTTCCTAATCCATTCGCATTTATCATATACCCTAAATATCTAAACTTCTTCACACATTTTATTTCTTTACCGTTATAAACTCATCCTTCCTACTATCCCTACTCCCCTTTTTACAAACCATTACATTTGACTTTTTTGCATTAACCTCCAACCCTCTAATTACCATGTATCTCTTGACCCTTTCAATGACTTCCTTTATTTCTTCCCTGCTATTAGCCATACACACTATATTTTCGGCATAACCTAACGACCAGATCCTTTCATTCCCCAATAAAATCCCCCGGCTTGTCCATATTTCAACACGCACTCTAAGTCTGATACACAAATATTAAACAGAATTGCACTTAACGGACACCCTTGCCTAACACCTCTATTCGCATTGAACCAATCTGACACATTCTTTCCTATTCTCATTCTAATTTAGTCCTTTTATACAAACTTGACTCTATAATACATCCTTACAAATATCCTTGCTTCTTTCATTCTAACCCACAATAAATTTCTTTCTTATCAAATGCAGACTTTAAGTCAATAAATAGATTTCTACTTTTATTTATCTCTTGATTTATAATGTAGTTTAATGTTACTATAATGGCGGCTATTAGCCATACCTTTTACAAATCCTTCCTTTTACAAATACAGTCTGCGATAATGATAAAACCCTCTTCTCTCTTATTTCCATTGACAACTCTCGCATACAGCCGTCATCGCTGCCTCTTTTATGCACCGGTTTACCCCCACTTTCTAATCTTTAGGTATTCTGTCATTTCCCTTCCACACCGCATTCATATTTCTTGTTAAAGCACTTAAGCCATTATCATTCAAAGACTTCCGTACATCCACTGGAACTTCATCAAGACCAGCAGCCCTACCTTTTTTTAATCCTCTTTATGTCCTCCCTTACATCGTCTTCTGCAATTTCCAATTCATCTCCAGCTATTTCATTTGTCTCCCTTCCCTCTAACTCATTCTCCTCATACTCATTATCTCCATCATCCTCACACACATTCTGTCTGCATTTTTCCCCTTCCCCTATTTGTATATTTTTTTCAGCACTACTGACTATTATTTCGTTTTGTCCTTAAATACCTCCAAACATTTCTCTCAGATTCTAGACTGTTAATCTTCTACCTCTCATCTTCTTCCATTTTTTGCCCAGCACCTTCTTCTCTCCACACTTCATTTGCCACCATATAATCTTCCCACGTCTTTTCCCCCTTTCTTAGTCCACTCCGATTTCATCCACTCCAACTCTAATGGAAAATGGTCCTACTCCTACTCTTATGCATTTTAATCTCTCATTCATTACAACATAATCAATCACTGAACCACCTCTAGGCCCCCTATAAGTTAGATCGTTATTCCATCACCATATTTTCCTCTCCCATCCATCCTAGAAACTTTTCCCTTCAGTATTCCCCCTTTTTTCGCCAATAATATTTCTTTGCTCTGCTACGCTTACATTCCAATCACCCATTAATGCTGTCATATCAAACTCCTGTCTAGTCCTTTCAATCCCGCCACTTAAAAAGCCCATGAATTGATCTAACTCCTTATTTGTGTAAACCGTTATCATTAATTTATATTATAATTGGATTACTGTTGCTTATACTTACTGTTTTTGTTAAATGTGGATGTTGAATGTTTTATTTAAAAAGTCGTTTGATGGGTGGGATTGGTGTGTGTGTGAGCATTTTAATTACTTATGTATGACATATTTCGTTTGAGTAGCGTTTTGGTATATAGTTGATTTCGACTTTTTTTATTTTGGTGTAGTGTGTTTTAGTTTTTTGGGTGTGGTAGTTTTAGTCTTTGTTTATCTGTTAGGTATTGAATGTGCATCTAGGTACATAAATATTGGTGTCTTTTGTAAGTATAATTGATCGTTTGTGCAGTTGTGATCAGGATGCCTTCTTAGTATTTCTATTTCTAGGGCTTCAAGTAATGTTAGTTTGGGGCCTGTGATTTCTTCGTGTAGTAGTGAGTAGTGTCATGTTCTCTATTTCAAATGTTGTATTCGAAACTATGCTTTCCTACTTTAAAAGCTATTGCTGAATGTTGTTTGAATCGTGTTTTTATTGGGCGTCCTGATTCGTCAATGTAGGTAGTTTTGCGTTCTTTTGTTGATTTTGCCTTCGCATGTGAATTTTCTATATGTAATTGAGGCTCGTTGTTCGTTCTTTTGCTATGTTTCTGTTTTCTATTTTGTATGTGTATTTTTATTACGTCTGTGTGGTATCCGTTGTTTTTGCTATTTCTATTAGTATGTTTTGTCCTCGATTTTTCTTCTGCAGTTAATGGTAGTTTATTCAGTCTGTTTATGTATGCATTGAATGCTGCTTGTTTGTGTCCTGGTGGGTGTTATGAATCTACAGCTATTATGACATAGGTTGTGTATTTTGGTCTCTATGTTGTCTATCTATATTATGGCTAGGAGTCCTGATATTGATAATCCCATTGGTGTTGGTATATATTTTTGTTTGATGCAGTTTTATGAATTTCTGTATATTGCTTTGTCAGCTTTGACGACTGTTAGATTATTTTCTTACATTTTAAGAACAATTTCGATGTGTAGAGAAAATTTATTTTGTCACTTTCAAAACATGTCCCATTTGAAGTAATACACCATTAATCCAAACATGAAAACAATTTTTGTTGCTATTATCCGTTATAGACTTTAGTTTCCTCAGGGAATTGTGTTCTACAAATTCACTTCAATCAAAACGCCTTCCGCGTTAGTTTTGCAAATAGGAAATAGTTGGGAGGGGCTTGTATTGGCTCAATACAAAGCAGATCAATATATTCGTTAAATTTTTCGCCAACAATTTCGTCACAATTAACGCCGGTAAACGTCGCTAAGACAAAATTAATGATTTATTCAAAAACACCTAAACAAGCAGTTCTTCGAATAAACCCCAACATCGTCGAACAGGGTACATGTTTCTGATACCTAGGAGCACTTGTATATTAACAATGTTAGCCTGGAAAAGAAATAATATTAAGAATCTTACAGGTCGGATGAACATTAGGTAGCATAAGGATTTTTATTTCACCAAATGCGACGTCCTCGAATGTTATGTTGTTACATATTTCCTATCTTTTTATATGGCTATGAGAGCTGAACGCTCGGTCCTCTGCTCGAAGAGCGTATCGAAGCTTTCGAAATGCATCTATAGAGAGGAGTGCTACGCATCTCCTGCACCGAAAGAAAAACTAAAGTCGATGCCCTCCAGATGATGCAAAAAGAAGGAACTTATGAACACCGTCAATAGTTCAAATAGCATCTGACATACTCCGGCTGATCAGCGAGGAGAAAATACAAGGGAAAAGATCCGTCGGAAGAATAGCAAAAGTCATAGACCGTGGCTTAAGTCATAGACAGAGATTTTTAGGGCTGTTGTTTCTAGGATCGCCAACTTCCGAAGGAAGACGACGTTTTAAGAAGAAATCATCAATTCTGCAATTTTAAATTATGCTATTCTGCATAATTTGTCTAAAAAACCAATTATTTTTAAACATCACTTTAAAAATCTGAAAATCATAAAAATTGACATTATAAATTAGTTAACTAATTTAAATTAAATACAAACAAAATGTTCACCTGTTTTTGGGAGCATCAGCGCGTTTTTTCATAATAGGCTCTGTGAGATATGATTTTTTCTTTACGCCTTCTTTAGCCTGCTCATGTTGTACATTCGATTTAAATTTTTTTACATTATTTTCCTTGATAATAGGCAGCGTTAGAAATATTGGCATGGAACAATTATTTTCACCTTGATCTTTTTTGCTTGATGTCAGACGGGTATTAAGCAAATTGATTTTGCTTAAGCGACTTATTCCGATCAATTGACTTAAATGTTTTCCACTTATACTGTACAGTTTATCATTGGTATTTTCAGCTACGATATTATCACATTCCACTTTTTTTAATAGATGTAAAAGTCGTGGCGATAGACATTCTTGAACAATAGACGAAGAACTTGGTCGAATAACGCTATTCCGTTGCCTACATTCTTTGTATTTATTTAGAGCGAAATTCTCATTTGGATTAATAGAAAAAAGTTTCTCTTTTTGAATATTTTTAGGAGTTTGCTTCTTGGTTCTAATTGGTGGTGTTTGAGTTCGTCCTGAAGTATAATTCCAATATTTTTCTGATGATGCCTCTTTATAGGAAATAATTTCTCTTCTTTTAATATTGGTATCTTTCTGTACATTTTCAAATTGTGCGCTATGATATCGTCTTCTACTTGAAAATACATTATCTCTTTTTTTCGTATCAGCATTCTTATTTTCATCGTTTGGAATACATTTAACTAACTCGAGTTGAGGCATGTCTTTCAATCCGCAATTACGATTTAATTTTTGATTTTCTGATATTTTCGCCGATGTTCGACACTTTGCACTACAAGGTCTTAAAGTTTTCGGCAATTTATTTCCAGGAGAACAAATTTTACCAGTTGCTTTGTTAATACTTGGTTGAACATTTTTATTCGATTTATTTCGAAAATCATAGAAACGTGGTCCTCCAACCGTATTAAAAGTTTTGTATTGCGGTATTTGGTTTACGGTTTTATTATAAGTGTCTTGTATAATGCTATCGAGTTCTCTTAAACACTGTGCTCGAGTAGTATTTAAAAAATTATAAGATTCGTAGTTAAATGGTGGAGCTGCCACATTTTGATCCAAATCCTCACATGTATCACTTGCTAATGACTCAGAAACTTGAGTAATTAATGAATCATTTGATAATTTATTATCGTTTATAGTCCGACTTTCGGAACAATCTTCTAAAATAACAGGGTAGAAATCTGTAAATATATTATAAGGTCTTGGAGATATAAGTCTTTTATAATCCGAGTTGTAATGATTTGTATTTTCTTCAATGGAATTAATTTCCTTTGGTCTGGTAAATGTTGAAAATAATTTCTCTGCACCAAAACGATACGGCTCCTGATTCAGTTCTTTATTTTTCTTAATTTTCGATAAATTTGCACTTAGGAAATTATTATATAATTCAGAAGCTACAGGTGTTGAATCCGAATCATCTGATTCTAGTTTTCTGCGTTTACTTGCCACTATCTCCTCCTCACCTATAATACTGCACGACGATTTTTTCGGTATTATTTCATTAATAACAACTCCTTCCGGTTCTTGATTCTTAAGGTTTAATGAGTTAAGAAACTCATCACCAGCTATTTCTAAAATATGATCCGGTGTTAAAGATATAAAACTGCCTGCTTTATATGTTCCAAGTCGTCGAAAATTTTCAATTTCCGTCTCACTTTGCCAATTTCCAATCTTATAGTAGCGATGATGGCTCTCGGAAGGAAAAACCTCACTACAACACGTACGTAACTCCGATGCTAAGCGCGCTTTACTTAAAGTATTCGTATGTATATCAGTATATGATCCCTGGAAGCTATCAATATCATTGATAACATTATCCTTTATATAAATTACGTTGTCCACATTATTGAAATCTAAACGTTCAAAAAAATAGTTTTCATTCAATGTATAAACATCGTCACGTGTAGGTTCTTCTTCATTCAAAATAGTTTGATCATCGCTTGGTGCTGTTTCACTATCAATACTAACTTGCATGAAGTTTTCTATAATAAATTTATCTTGAGTAGAATCATGTGTCGTTAGTATACTGGAACCCTTTTGACTGAAATTGTCTGTATAAAATAATTCGTTATTAAAAGTAACACTTCCATAACTAGAACTAGTATACTCATTGCCAAACGGTTTATTCGGTCCTTCGTGGTCATTTGAAATTGGATCAATTTGTTTCATGTCTGTAACATTTCCCTCTACTTCTTCATCATTTATTGTTTCTTTAGAATCATAAGAATGTACGTTGCATTCAGTTACGTGAATACAGCATTGTAGTTTTTGTAATCGTTGGTGATATTTATTTGATGTATTATTGCTAAAAACATCACTTGGAATGTGTGTTATAAAATTTGGAGAAATCGAACATTTATATTTCCTCGCATTGTCATTTAAATCTTCACTATTTACCATATTGTCTACATTACACTTTTCCGCACTTTTCTGTTTAGTCACATTTAAAAAGTATTTCGAAGTTAAGTTTTCACTACGGTCGTCTTTGTTTGTTGAAAGTGTAGTTAAAAAGTATTTCGAAGTTAGATCATCACAAGTGTCCTTATTTTCCATATCAATTGTTTGATGTGGATAAGCTTCAGCAAAATTTGTTTGCAATGTACTGTTAATTGTTGTTAGTGAATCAAAAACTTTATGACTTGTAGATTTCTCAATATTATCATCACATTTAAATAGTTTATCGTCAAAACTATTAACAGATTCATCCTCAGATGGCTCAGAAACGTTTATATTTAGTGTACAATTCTTTTCTTCCATCACATTATTTAATGTGTCAGTACATAACTTCTTATCATCCGTATCATAAGCGTTAGAACCTTTATCAACTATATTAATACCACTTTCATCCACTCGATGATTTATAATTTTAGCACTTGCAGAGATTTCTGTATTGCAATAGTATCTTTGTATATTTTCATAATGTTCATCAAAACCATATAATTTGGACTTAGTATCAAAGGAGGCGCTACGAGATTTTCGAAGCATTTTGATATCAGGGACATAATCAATTTTATTTAATTCTTTAGGTGAAGTTGAAGCAAATATCAAAACATCATCTGAATGAGTTTTTCCAGTTGCTGATAAGTTTGGATTACTTTCAATATCAAGCGAATGTTCCAACTGATGTCCATCGCCAGAAGGAGGTTTAGTTTGTATTATTCGCTTTGCTTCTAATAATTTACTATCAATACCGTTAGTATTTACAAAAATCTCGTTAAAATTCCTTTTATATTCTTCATATTCATCATTGGAATAATTTTTACTTGCAAATTCCTCTAAAAAAGTCTTTATAGCATCATTTTCTTGAAGTAATTTCGTACCACAACTAATTTGAGATACCTTTCTCTTATGAATTAAACTGTTCTCGGTTGATTGTGTGTGTTGTGTACGATCACAAAAGCCCTCGTCTTTGTCAGCACATTGCGAATCTGAAAGGGATTTCATTTGTGTAGTTTCTTCTAAAGATGTCTTAATGTTTGATTTCTTATGGCAATCTGATCGTTCTTGTACATTTATATTTTTCAAAACAGGAAGACCTGTTTGTTTGATGAGTTTTCCTATATCTGAATTATTCTTGACACATTTCAATATTATTTGACTTTTATCATCATAATTGCGGAAATCAATAATTTCGTTTCTCTTATTTAGCATTTTAGGTTCTGAAATAGTATTTAAATTAATATTTGAAGATGAAGTGCTTAAAAATGTATCAGATTTTGATTTATCTTGCTCTATAGACTCAACAAGTAATAACTGATTACCATCAGTAGATACTTCCGAACGTTCAAATCTACATTGACCTGTTTCTTTAAATTTCTTAAAATCACTTTCTGATAAAACCATTATTTGGCCAGTATTGACCAGTTTATTTACAATACTATTCAAGGGTTCTGCATCAACAATTTTTGGTAGACTATCCGAATATTGTATATTTTCTCTCATACTTGATACATTATTGATTTTCTCTTCCAGTATATTTGCCACTTTCGGCGATTCAACCTTCAATGGAATTAATTGTTCCTTAGTTTGTCTGTTCTTTGATTTTTTTATGTCCTTCCACGTAATAAGCTTCTTCTCGACAATTGTATTGGCTGGATTATTCAATTTCGATACAGTTAGTTCAGTAGTAAAATGATTGATATCTGTTGTATTCAATATTTGTTTTGAATTTCGTCTCGAAGATATTGGAGGTAATGTTTGATTTCTATAAAGGGAGAAAAGGAAAAAGGGACAATTAGGAAAATTTACGTACGGTAAAAATAAAAGTAGTAAGGAGAATGGAAATGTTACGAATATATTAATGTTATTTACAAACAGAACTAGGTGTAATTTATATCTACAGTGAAATAGGTCCCATTTTCCTATCTCCCTACTAATTTATAAAATATATGCAGATGTGATAAAAGAAAAGCATTGTCGTCCTTTTAATTTAATTACTCATAAGTAATCTAAATTATTCAAGACAGCTAAATTTTATGCAAATGATTTAGTTCATTAAGCATTATTTTCTAACAACGTAGTTACGTGTTTAAGTAAAATATTTTGTATTGTCATATTAAATTGAATTTACCTAAACACATAAATTATAACATTAGAAAAAGAAAGAGAGCATTTGCTTGAGTATTGCAGCCTATTTTAAAATGATTAATTTTGATTGACGCGAATAATACATCTCCAAGCAAACAAACCTAGTTTCGAATGTACTAAACGCATGTACTGTACTATGTACTAAATGCATCTTTGTGTTACTAACTAGTAGATCAACTGAGCTTTGTAGGCAGCAGGTAAGAAATAGGAAGAGGTAAGCAGCAGTGTAAGACGCTCTGGTAAGAAGCCGCTCTGTAAAAGGCGTGAGTTAGCGCATGTCAAAAGGGGTTAAGCATAGCAAACAACAGCAGCTGTGAGTTGATTTGCAGCGGCTGTAATAAGTCCCTAAGAGGCACTTGATTCGGTATGAAATGTATACCGCTTAAGGAGAAATAGATTCATGAAGAGATAGATTCTAGGTAGCGAGCTACATATGGAGTAAAGAAGATGCACTAATATTTCAGAATTGGGAAATATAGCGACGTCCAAATTCGACCCCTGAAAATTAAACTCGGGAATAAGGAAACAGCGCTAAAAGTATTAAAAAAAAACAAAAGTAAGATAATTGTGGAAGGTATGTACCTTAAAAATGACCAAACAGATATGCAAAGAAACGAAATGAAAATGCTTGTTGAAGGATTTAAAAATAGAACTGCAATGGACGAGAAAAACTTAAAAATTAAATACAGGAACGGATCTCCCCATATCATTATAACATCTGATCCAAAAAAACTAAAAAGTTTGCCTTTACAAATCGTCATCGACATCTTATATACAAACATTGCCCCGCTAACCAAAAAATTTAATGAATTCTGCACGCTCATTGGGAGTTCCAAACCAGCAATCATCTTGCTCAGCGAAACATGGTTAAATGTCGACATTCAAATCGTTGTAGTTGAGTTACAAAATTATACAATCGTGAGGAAAGATAGAATAAATAAACGAGGAGGGGGAGTTTGCATTTATTTATGAATTAAAAATATGAATTAAAAATAATGTCAACTAAGATTATACTAGACAATACGGCCGAAGCTAGTAACTGCTAAATATTCTTCGAAAATTTTAAATCTAGTTTGTGTATACAGGCCTCCCAACGGAAGTTTGGTGAGCGATAAAAGCATTATTAATGAAATATTTAACCTATCCAATTTACGTAACTTGCTAATATTTGGTGATTTCAATTTCCCTCAGATAAATTGGATAAATAGCACTACTTTTCAGTACAATGATCTCGCCAATTACTTTCATGAAGGACATATACACTCTGGTCATTCTCAACGAATAGTGCAGCCCACAAGGTATAGGAATCAAAACAGACTATCGTTGTTGGACTTGCTGTTAACTAATGACGATAAGCTACTCACTAATATCACATATAATACTCCAGTAAGAAAAAGTGATCATTGTACATTGTGGGTGAAATTGCAAATGAATATAGAAACTAGAACAAGCAAGAAAAAACGGATATAAAATTTTAAGTGTGCTGATTATTCTGTAATCAAAAGTATTATCATGGACCAATGTCAAGAAGTCGCAAATTATGATATATTGCATGCTTTTTTACTAACGTCGATAGAAACACACGTACTGGCGCTAATCGTAACCAAAGATATCAAAAAACCATTATCAATGGTAGCATCCTAAAACAAATTCAACTTAAAAGACGAAAATGGGATTTATGTTTCAAGTGCAGTCAGTTCCAAAGTCCAAAGCTACTCACTCAAATTATCTGATGATGGAGAACCAACAACAGATGCCAACATAAGAGCAGAGGAATTTGCAAAGTACTTTGAAGAAGTGTTTGAACAAGAGATATGGACCCTACCCTGATTTGCCAGTAGAAAATAATGGTGGGAACACAATACCATCAAATTTATCAAACAGAGAATGTACAAACTTCTTAATGGAAATAAATCCTGATGGGAGTCCTGGACCAGATGGTATTCATGGCGTTCTGGTGAAAACATGCGCTGATGAACTTTGCGTAATATAATGCAAGGAACAATGCAGTCAGGCACAGTACCACAGTTATGGAAAAGAGCGACAATCATTCCGATATACAAAAGTGGCAACAGCCTGCACACGTGTAACTACAGGCCTATAAGCCTCACCTAGATCTTATCTAAAACCAAGGAAAAAATTGTAGCTGAGGATCTACGAATACACATGTCGCGATGCGGCATCGTAGGCAACCATCAGCATTACTTCACGCCCGGAAGGTCTACGGTGACACAGAGTCGCTCTCTACGGAACACACAGTGGCCTCGGGTATCCTCAAGGCTCTGTACTGATATTAGAATGATATTAGATGCAAGGTACGTCTCTTCGTTGATGACACGAAGCTGTATGGATGCCCTAGCCAGGATTATAATCATTTTCAACAGGATATCAACTCAATATTACTATGGGCGAAGTTATGGCACTTGCCCTTAAATATGACAAAGTGTTCGATTATACACCTGGGTAAAAACAACCCGTATAAAATCTATACAATAGAGAGCACGCACCTGAAACCCGTCACCAGCCGGAAAGATCTAGGAGTTACCATACATAACAGCTTGAAGTGGGACGAACATATAAATAAATAGTTAAAACGCACAAATTCGTTCAATTACGCGACTAAAAAGGCTTTACAGCATATCTCGGTTGAAGTATTCGCAATTATCTACAAGATCTACATTAGAGCTAGGCTCGAATATGCGTATACAATGTTGAATCCCCACTTCACCAATGATGTCTAGCTACTGCAAAAATACCACGAGAAGAGCTACAAAGCTTCCGAATTAGAAACCTGGAGTAGTCGCAACGCCTAAAATCACTGAACTTAAGTCCACTGCGCGAACGTAGGCAACAGGGAGATCTCATTAAGACACAAAATATTAAATGGACACTACAAATGCAAACTCTTGAAGTTATTGAAGCGTAATCCCATCTTACACCTGAGTGGACATCCGTATAAGCTTCTTAGTGAAAGACATAATACCCCCACGCGCAGGTACTTTATCACTAACAGAGTGGTTACTGACTGGAACTTATTACCAGTTGATGTAGTGTGTGCGGCGTCCAAAAATGTTTTTAAAAACAGATTACTCTTTAACCGATTTAGACAATGGATAGTAATTTTAAGTGACTCTTATGTTGTCAGTTTTTAGCTGCCTAGCAAAATAATAATAATAAAAAATAAAATAAAAATAATAAATAGCTGATCATTGATCAAACGGCGCATGTTGTTGGTAATTATTTTCTTAATAGTTTATATTTTTCTTATTGAATGAATAGTTTGCGATTTTTCAAACGATTTTCATCTTATGAATAATTTTGTAATGTATTTACTATAAAATATTCTTGTCACTCATTTTCTATTAACTAATCACTTTAACTAAAATACTGCATATTAATTTTTATGTAAATTAAAAATTTTCTTGATTGCGTGTGGGAAAAATTAATGCTTGCTAATTATTCTATGATTATATTAAATTAAATTTAAAATCAGCTTTTTTATTTCTTATTGCTTGTCCTAATTAAATAAAGTATATGAAGAGTAGTTATCGGAAATTAAATAAATTGCTACGTTCCTAGTATAACGAAAAAATAAAGTGACAATATTTCATCGACAGTAATGGTTGTAATCAAATGCAAATTGAATATGAGCCTTTCTAGAATTATATTTCCCTTATAAGGATTTTAGGGATTCCATTTGAGATCCCAAGGACTTGAAATCTCATGTGTGCATACACATCTAAATTACAAGATGTGCAAACAAGAGCAACTGAAGAACCAAACATATTGTTAAGCATATGTTTAGATTCAAGGCTGACATGGAAAACTCACATCAACAACCTGCAAAACTCTCTCAAAAACAACTTACACCAACAAACATAGTAGGGGTGGAAACAGTTATTACTATGTCATGGTTAAGTCCAAATTTAAATATGACATCGAAGTCTCATCCACTCATTTCCACTTCCTGCTTCTTGCAATTCACTGCTAGATGTAAACCTCTTCCATTATCTTCTAGAACCAATTTCCAACTTAATCTATAGCGATGAGACCCCCAATCGGATGACGTACGTAGTAATCTCCGAATCATTGCATATTTTTGTAAATACTTTCGTACTTGGATTTGCCTTCGATTCCATTCTTGGGTAGGGTAAGGAATCGTGGTTTGCGGAGTAACCTGACTGTCGAATTTTGTGTTAAGTGTTATTCTCGCCTTCACAAGTCTGTGATCGCTTCAAAAAGTTTGCAAATTGATATATTGGCACAAATTATTCAGTGATGTAGTGAGATAGTTTATTTCAAAATTTGCTGATGAATTTTCTCCAGTCCATATTGAAATTTGGGAACACACAAAATATTTAAATGACTATAAGAAAAACACATACGGGCCTTGCATGGTATATTAACCACAACTTGCTGTGCAAACCCTATTTTATAAACCACAAGATACTAAACTGCAATATATTCCTTAGACGGATATAGGAAGCAATTGACAAATTCAATAAAAGAAATTGCACTAGAACGAACAGTAAAAAACACTGTCTTAATAAATATATCTTAAATATAAGCCAAAATCATCCAGAGCCCATCCAGAGCCAGAATTTTATGTAGGTCAATATTGGGAATTTCTTCTCTTCGCACATTTAGAACTAAGTTTGTTGTGACGTGTATCAATAGGAGCACTTTCAACAGACCGATACACATTTTCATAAAAGTTTTGACAACATAAAAAAATTTCTTCTCCGTTCGTGACAATTTTTCCCCGTTCATTCATTTTGTACATCTTTCTTCTCCCACACTTTCATGCTGGAATTTTTCATTACTTAAACGGTGTTCCAAGGTGTATTGCGATTCTAAGAATTGTAATTGATATTCAAAATAAAAATTAGGTAAGGAGACGGTGGGGCCGATACAGTTCGATTAAATAATTTTTTTCTGCGCATGAGTGACCCAATACACGCGGTCACACACGCACTTGCAGCGTTAGAAATGTAAAATACATTTATAATCGTTACATTGGCAAATTATAACGATGTATATCACATTTGTAACGCTGCAAGTGTGTTTGGCCGCGTGTATTAGGTCACGCATGCGCAGAAGAAATTTCGTTCATAGGACTCGACTCTCTGTCTGACTGCCCCAACTGTCCCCTTGCCTACTAATAAATTATGTACAATCCTTAAATCCAGCCAACTTCGAATATATTAAAAACTTTCAGCATGGAGTTATTAATTAGCAATAAGGAGTTAACAATATCGTTAAATTGATATTTCATTAAAATATTTTAATTTACATAAATGAAAATCAAATAACATTTCATATGATCACATGCTTTTAAAAGATGTATAACTGAAATAATAAATAAGTATAGATAAAATCATTTACCCTTTCATTGGTTCTGTTTTTGGCGGCATCCTACTTATTTCAATCTTATCTTCGGACTTCGTGCGCTCTACTTTCGTAAGTGAATTGGAATTATGGGCTTGTAAATGTGTACTGGTGGTAATTGATGATTTTTCGAGCTTCTTCAATTTACTAGCCGCCATAGATTGTAATGTATGTCTACCATGTGGGCCTCTAAGACTAGGTTGTCGTTCTAAATTCGTTGTATTGCGTACGGGGAGTAGTGGTGTTGAAGGTGCAGAAATAGCGCCAAGGACAGGAGATGAAGCATTTGTACCAGTTAGAGAAATGGACGATTCCATTCGGTGTGCATTGGCATATTTCTCTTTTACGGTTGTCTTTTTCGATTTGTTCAACGGTGGTACTTTGTACTTTATTCGAGCTTCCAAGCGTTCTTTTGCAACCTACAAAAGAACAGGCTCAAACTTTATTTCCAGATCTATTTCAATTAAAGCAAAATATGGAAAAGTCAGTATATAAATGAAATAAAAATTAATAATAGTGTCGCGTAGCGGAAATAAAAAAGCTCAAGTAATTATTAAATTAACACATACATGAAGGAAATTAGATGGCAACATTTTACATGCGTATACGACTAGAAGATTTGAATTAAAGATACATGTAGCGCATTTAGTTGGCAACCGTAATTATTATTAAAGATTTTTAAATTGCATTTATTATAAAGAAGAAAAATATTAGGTTCGCACGTGAACGGAAGTAACCGCATTCTTTTCTCGGTTATTTTCCAATGTCACGTATCAGTTGAAATCTCAGTCATTTTTAAAGTCTTAGTCAAAGAAGTTATTGATAAAAATTTTACTGCTATCTGAGTTAAAGAGACGGATGCTAGCTCAGTTAAGATATCTCGCCTTGGAAGATACAATATCAACTCCATGAAACCAAGGTCAATAAGATTGACTCAATGAAAAATCATTAAAAAAGCTTAATCATTAAAATCATTAAAAAAGCTAAACTATTACAATTTAATCTAGGTTGTGTTACTGCCTTAGAATTATGTGTTTTAGTATAGGATGTATTTGTATATATTTAAGTACATACTATCTACATTAATGTTAATATAACTCTATAAATGATATCTTTCGTTGAACTAATAAACTATTATTATTATTATTTCCAATCATTCAAATTTACTTCCTCCAATTTTCCGCTATAATCATTTCATCCATGTTCCTCTCTATCCCCTCACATGCTTTCACCATATGCTCCCATTTTTCCTCTTTTTTCACATATCCTACATCTTTCATTCTCCTTCATCTAGTACCTATCCCTCACCCCTATATTTAGTGTTACAAACTCCCAGTGATATAAACATATTTAGTGTTATACACATTCCCTTACTTTCTTTTCTCTTTCCTGTTGTTCCACATCCCACATCTTCTTTTCTATCTCTCTCACAGCATTCCTTTCACCAGTCATTTGCATAAGTTACTCCTTCATAAACCATCCTATTCTCTCATATGCTCTTTTTCTATCTCTAGTCCATTCATTCCTTTTTCCCTATGCCTTGTCCCCCTTCCTTGTTAGCATGTAACTTCTTCCCCCTTTTTATAAGTCTGTCATCCACGTCTGTTTCATTTCATAGTTTGCTAATTTCTTGAACCCAACATTATACCTATATAACTCCTACATCATTATTACGCGGCGTGGATCCTTCTAGCCCTAATTATTTGAGCTTGCGCTGTGTCCTCTCTTTCCTTCACCACCTACACATCTGCGTCATACATTAATATACTTCTCACAGAGACCTCCATTATCCTTAATCTCATACTCACCGACTCCCATAACTTTTTTTCCCACACATTTTCATTCTTTCAGATGCTACGTTCGCTTTTTATTGCCACCACCCTTACATGTTCCATGCGTACCCTACTACTACCCAGGCAATAACCAAGACAATTGTACTTTCTCACATATTATATTCGTTTATCCTTCATACGAAACACATCTTTCTTGCTTTCCCTTTCTGCTCTTTTGCATACCATTATTTCAATTTTTCTACATTTATTTCCAACCCTCTCCGTTTCATGTACTTATACTTTCTCTCGTCTACTGATGGGAATATCATAGATAATCCTCGCTAAATACATATAGCAGCATTATTTAAATCACTTACTTGAATATTTGCAGGTGATTTTGGTAATCTAGCTTTGTGTTCTTTACACCATTCTACATGTCTATCGAAAGCTTTTGGACCAAACTGACGATCACAAGATGGACATCGCTCATTCAGTGATGTACTACTGATTGAGGTTATAGATTTTCTCGGCCCACTCGAGGTCACGCTGTTCGACAATTCACTTTTTCGCGGAATACCTTTAAAACACGCGATGTAAATTATGTATTAATCATTACAAATTATTACAATTACAATTCATCAAAAGAATAACAGGAAGATGTTATTGACAATAAACGTAATAATTTAATTAAATATTAGTTATTTAATCCCATAATTATGCCATAAAAAAACTATAATATTTCTGCTAATTATAAATCGCGGAAAAAAATCAAGGATTATTCACTGAATATAAACAACTTAGACTAACTTACTGGACTATAGAGACTAGACTAGACGAGACTCTACAGCAGGAAGTGGTCGATCCATGGGATGGTGCGCCCGCGCGGGACACGATTCTGGTAAATTAATTTTTTTAAATTTTATTTCCAATCAATTTCATTCTCCAACTTTTAAACAAAATTTTCTTGGAATTAAATACTTATATATTAATTGAAATTTTTTTGCAAATTTTTATTATGACAATTAAATACTTCCCAATATATTTATATAATAAAATATAAGTAGTTCCACAACAAAAAATTATTATTTTAGCGAATTCTATCGAATATTAGCGCCATCTTTTATCTTATTAAACTGATCATTTTGCCATCTATGAGCCGCGTATGACACTGAGTCAGTGACACTGACACAAAGGGCATTTATTAATCAAGTATTTATTAATAGATACTCTGATCAAAGAAGAAGAAGAAAACAAGAGTTATGATTTACTTAACACAACTGCATCTAAATTATATGAAACAAATTGTCGCCTTCATCCACGTGTATTTTAAAATTCGTATTAGAGAATGTTTTCGGGAACTAGGCCCATTATCAAAATATCAAAATTAATGATGATCCATCTCATCTAAATCGCACAGCGTCTATTGAATAATATGATGCTTCAATTTACCTTTCTTGTAATTCAAAAATATAAAACGATTCAAAATTCAACAATACCACTAGAATTAAAGATAATTTCATATCTAACCATCCAGGTACAATGGATGGAGCCCAATATCAACCAAGAAATGGACGAGTCACACATCAGTTAGGATAATATCACCACAGATATTCCATTTTCTACCTCAAAACTTCATATGAGATTCATTCCTCATCAGATTGTGAAAACGTTATGAAGTGGGAAAGTGGGAACGTTATGAAGTTGTCACCTCATCGTTATCAAGATCTGAAGATAATTACTCATCTAGTCTAATGGAAGATACGACTGAATTTCAGAAACTCACCCTTCGAATGTGAAAATCAACTTTTCGATACCAAAAGACAACCACAGGAATTTAAACAATTTTTCGAATAGGTTTGCTAGTTTCGATCTCAATTTATCAACGAATAAAAATACTAACATGATTCAAATGTTCGATGAACAATTGACTTCAAATAAAAATCCCATAGATTATCATGATCTAACTGATTGTATTGCATTTCCTCCAAAAGAATTTAACAATATGTTAACCACAAATCAGGATATTGTTAATTCACGTACTCACGATAGTCGTTCTTTTTCTAATGATAGATTTTATAATTTAAATTACAAGGTTAAACATATGTTTAATGAACCCATTACACAGGTTCATACCTTTTATGATAGAATTTTCAATTGTTCAGAAGTTGTTTTTGATCCAGATGAAGTTGAATTCTTGAAACTTGGCTTAAAGTTTAGTCCAACACAAAATTTTAATAATCAAGTAATTAAAGATTTAGCAATAGACACCGACTACTTACTTAATAAGTAATTTTAATTCAAACAATGCAGATTTTGTTAGAGAATGTATATATATCTATTTAAATATATTTAATAAATACAATAGAAAAAAGAACATAAATTCATCCTCCAATGTTTTAATTAAACAAATACTATCCAAAATCAAAGATAATGAATTGGTCATTAGCAAAGCAGATAAAGGAAATTGCAATGTGATTTTGTCCAGACCGAATTATAACGCAAAAGTCATGGATTTTCTGGACAAGAATAACTTCAAACTTTGCAATAATTCACATGTTCAATAGTTCATAAAATTATTTAAGTCCATCATACATGAATTTAAAAACCAGAATCTATCCAGAATCTAAAGAGTTTCAGATGGTAAGTATGAACGCCTCAATTCCACGATTGTATGGTCTTTGCAAAATTCACAAATGGAATAATTTTTTTATTAGATCAGTCGTTAGGTATACAAATTCATACGTCCCTGGAATTTTCATTTTTTTTTGACCGATGGTTAAAGAACCACATAAATTTCAACCTTGAACATAGCATTTTGAACACTTCAGAGTTTATCTCCTCAGTTAAAAGGATAACCCTTCCATCTGAATTCTTACTTGACTCTTTTGATGTCACTAACTTATACACTCAGTCCCCATAATTGACTCCTTTCTAATTGTTTAACGTATAACAACATAGATTTTGATACTAAAATTACTATTATTGAACTTTTAAATGTTTGTCTTAAACAAAACTTTTTCAAATTCGATAACAAAGTCTGTATGGCCCCAGATTACCTGCCAATGGGCTCACCTCTCAGTCCTATCTTGGCCAACTCGTTCATGGATGAGTTAGAAACAAAATTTCTTCAATTAAACGAAAGATCTTCAATTAGTAAGATCTATTTTTGGAAGAGATATGTAGATGACGTTTTTTGTATCATCAATGGTAACTCCGAGGATGCCACTAGAATCTTAAATATCTTAAATGTCCAACATTATAAAATTAAATTCACTCATGAATTAGAATTAAACAATAGCATAAATTTCTTAGATCTTACTGTGTTCAAATCAAATGAGGAATTAAAATTCAGAATATATCGAAAACCCACCAGACAAGTTATTGATCATGCGATCAATAACTTGTCTTGTCATGCGGAATCTCATAAAGCTGCTTTTTTCAATGCAGCGTTCCATAGGCTACATACAGTACCACTCTCTTACAATCATTTTGTGTTAGAACAACGCACAATTTTACAAATCGCTCTTAATAATAACTATGATGGCAATTTCGTCCAAAAATGTTATTGGAAATAACTCCAACATTTGTAGAAAAACTCAATATCCAATGAATTCCATTCAAAATACTAATGATATAATTTATTTTCCAATTCCTTTCTATGGACAAATCTCTTATGAACTGAAAGACTGTTTAAATATATTAGTCACGGATAAGAAATTCATTGTCTCTTTCTTCCCAAAATTACCTTCACCAGCTATCGGCCACTACAAACTATTACCCCCCCCCCCTCCTACACAATGGTGATGGTTTGTAGTGATATATAGACCATAGTGTAGAGCTGCCGTATTAAAGAGTTATCAGATATTTTTCTTCAATTTTTGAAATGGATAGTGGCATGCCTAGAACATAGTACGCACATTATAATCTATGTTTAAATTAGAAAACAAGCTTAGTACTGCTTTTCGATTCATTTGAAATTCTTACCTGAAGGGGGGAATGGTTCCTCACTATTTAATTTAACACTAAACCACTGAATTCATCTATATAAATTTTAACTGCATACAAATATATGAGGGGATTTGACAAATCTAGCCTTCGATAAATGGCGTTATGTGACAACGAACACCATATTGGTTTTGCCATCTGTCATCAAACACATGACGTCTGTCAAAATTTGAGGCAACAATTAGTTTAGTTTTTACAGCCGTCGCAAGCAATATTTGTGCTTTGTGAATATTGGAAAAAGTCGAATATAGTTCTGTGACTAAGTACAAGAAAAGGAAAAACAATACAGAAATCAAAGAAGAACTGGACGCTATCTATACGAAGTCTACACCGCCGCTAGCAACAGTTAAATTTTGGAAAGCTGAATTTGTTCGTGGTGGTACGAATGTTTTTGATGATGACCACCACGCAGGGCTCTCAAATATGGTCAGTACACTAGAAATCGTCAACAAAATCCAGAATATGATTATGGCAAATCGTCGAATCAAAATCATACACAAACATTTGGATATGAAAAAACTATGCGCGCGATAGGTGTCGCGTTTACTACCTATCGACCAAAAATGTACACGTGTGACGGATTCGGAGAAGCTTTTGGCGAAGATAAAACGTGATCCGAAGGATTTTTTCATCGATACGTTACTGTTGATGAAACGTGGGTCCATTACTACACGGCGGAAATGAAGGAACAGTCAAAGCAGTGGATAAACAGCGGTGAAGGGCCAGCGAAGAAGGCAAAGATAACTCAATCGGCCGGCAACTGTTTTTTGGGATGTGAAACGCATATATTGGACTGTTTCGACGTCGCATTGTAGAAAAACGCGCTGGTTTGACTCACAAAAAAGTTCTCCTTCGTCATGATAACGCACCCGCTCCAAGAGCGGCCATCGTACAGGCAAAGGTGAATGAAATAGGCTACGAATTGATCGATCACCCACCTTATTCATCAAATCTAGTCAAACCGCCCTCGTAATAAAAAAAAATTATACGCAGTTGAATCCAAAGAAATAGAAATCCATACATAGAAATAGGTTTTAGTTAAAAAGCATATTAATTACCTTTAGCAGCTCGAATGGCGTTGACTAATTCTAAATGTTTCTCTTTCCAATTATTATTATTATTAATAGATTCTAATGACTTCGCTTCTTGAATTTGAGTTTGTTCATTGACGTGAGCGGAATAATGGTGTGTTCGTTCAGGTGACAATCTTTGTTCCTGTAAATGATTGTTTTTTTTTTAAATCATCAGCATTTCAAAAGTAAAGCATTTACAATAAAATTGATCTTGAAATTATCATTTCTGACAACTTCAATACATGTGAAAGAAATTGTTATAATTATTTCATGAGTTTGGCCTAAAAATTATTGTACATTCATAGATGACGCTGTAACTCATTTTTTTGATAGTTTCCTTGAAAAAAAAAAAGACATCGCACAACAACTAGCTATGTGGTGCCACGGCTTCAAGCGCCATTTTGTATCAGGAAAGCTTTAGTTTCTGAATAAGTGTTGTTTATTTAAGTATTGTAGTTGCGCAATTTTAATATACAGAGTGAATCACTGAAAATTTAGAAGCAATGTATACTTTTTAGTCGTTATATTTAGTAAATTGAAGTTTAGAAGGTAATCGAAGTCTTCGAAGGCAAATTTTGAAATTCTTACTGGAAAACCTGTAATTTGGTATGGCAGAATATCACATTACTCATGTGTCGCAATATTAATTTTTATATACATTTCAATAAATCTGATTATATGTTAATCTTATACAGTACTGGTCTTCGCTAGTTCCACAAGTTCCTTGGTCTCATACGATGTAGATCATATATTAAATTTCGAAGATTCGATTTTGGGTCTAATACATTTTTATGATTTCAGAATGATTTATATAAGTTGCGTGTTATGCCAGGCTGTGACGATAAAATATCATCACGACATAGAGTTCCAGATCCACACAAAGATTTTGATAGATTTTTCAATGGATTGAGTGAACCAATAATCCTAAAGTGATGTCTTTCGATCCAATGCAAACTATACAGTTTGTTATCGAAGGAAGGGTTAAAAAGCTACATGATTTTAAGACGATCATCACTGCCTTTACAAAGACTTCCTTCTATAAGATATGCCATCGCTCGTTACATTACAGAAGCGACTTTATCTGCATAATGTATGTATTATCGTATTACTTTAAGTTGTAAATAACTATTGATTATATGAGTTAATCATTTCGAAAACTATCTTTTGATTACATGTAACACGCCCAATTAGCTACACCCAGCTACAATGCTAGGTCAAACAAATTCTGTAAATACAGTAACGGACAATAGTTCGCGAGACAAATGGAAAATTAGTCGATCTTATTCAAGGAAGTTTAATAAACTCTTCTATAAAAGGAGTTGAAAATCTGTTTAGTTTACATATTACCAGGCTTCACCCCTCTACAACCAAAGAATCACTAATCGAGTATCTAAATATGAATAACATAACAAATATACAAATTGTAATAAAAAGAGATTGTAATAAAAAGATTGTAATTGCTAACGTTCTTTACATCTCAAATTATGGAGATGGATTAACATTTGTAATGATTCGTCTCATTTACGTTATCATTTCGTCTAACTAGGATCATAGAAAATTATTACACATGTAAATTATATAGGTTTTCAAATAGCTTAATGAGCCAGCATGGTGCAGTGTTCATCGTCGTTAAACATTGATACACTGAAGCAGAGGGTACTGATGACGGCTACCACATCTGTAACAGAAATGGACCCTACACCCTGCTTGGCTTTTTTAAGCTAAGTGGGTGTTACATGTAATCAAAAGATAAGTTTTCGAAATGATTAACTCATCTAATTAGACATTATCTGTATTTTCCTCCTCAGGCTCAACAGATGTAGGTTGGATACCCATCGTATACCAGGTAGAAATTTGTTGCGTAAAAATAAAGTACTAAAAACTTTGTAAATCCATTTCTATAAAAAACTTTGCAAAAAATACTCTTACAAAGATTATAGTTAAACTTAATCTTTAAAATAATAAAATACTTAAGTTATTGTTGTGTTGCTTTGTATAGCGAATAGGTATGTCATTGCTCTCTACTACAACGAACATCTACAGAATATTTTCATGACTGTATTTATGTACAAAAACTGCATGTACTTGTGAAACTGAAACGAGTGGATTACTAAGTGGGGACTTGTAACTCTAAAGTTAATTAGAACAGTATATAATGTAGATATTTTATTAAATTCTTGTAAAATAAAATACGACATGTTCTATGGTAAAGGATGTGTAACATAGCATGTTACTCTAAATAATTTGTTTAAAATAAAAAAATAAATTGCGACAACACGACACTGGCAAGAAGCCAGTTCATAAGATAAAACATAAATATAGTTGAAATATATATGATCGCGCTTACATCTCGCGCATTAAATAAAGACGCAATAATAACATCAGAGAAATGGATATAATTATTGTTCGCTGCTGGCTTACACGTACACGCATTAGCAGTGGCGAATGCGTTCTACAGGGAACGAGTGTAGCGTTTGTCGTCCGTTCATAGATAGGAAATGTGTTGAAAACAGTGCCCGTTAATACTTGATATACATATTGGTTTGTGGTCGTGTGAAGAGTGCTGTTGCTTCACTGAAATACGCGAAGACGATATCAGGATAATAATTAACGAGTAGATTCGTATAACAAAACAAAAGTTGTGTAGCAGCTAACACTTATAAATAACGCCGATTAGATTATACCAAGTTTCTCTACACTATGACATGGTTTGTGCCCTGAGATCTTTGCTTAGGCAAATCAAAGTTTCATTCAGCGCAGGCGACACAAAGCGGTGCTGCATACTCTTAACCTATTCCGTTTAATACCTATATAAAACAAAATGCCATATACTCCAGAGAACTGTGAAGGTGGTATCTCCTTTGGTAATAAGAAAATTAACAACTGGAGATTATCATGACAAAACTCAAATAAGAGAACTCGGTCTGGAAATCAATAGAACTAAGACCAAGGTGGTGATAGTCGATAGACCAGGTTTCAAAGTGGTCTGGAAGTTTTTGTACCTGGAATCATTTATCACTACTGAAGATATTAAGTGGAGAACAGACATTGCTGAGATAGCCGATATGGAAAAACTTAATGATAACCAGAGCCACCAAACTTCAACTGGTCAACGCCCTCATCTCTCTCCATTAAATTTAAATATCGCTGGTTGATTCTTGGATCAATCTTAAATAGTCAAAAACTTAGCTGGTAGAAAAATGTTAGAGAAAATTACTAAACCTTGTTAAAAAAATCACAAATGCCAGGCATCAATTATATAAGCTATTGCTTCGTGAAAAAGAGTATAGTCTAACCACGACAATATGTCTGTATATATTGAATTTGTTTAGCACCAAATAAATCAGTGAAAACTGATATATCAATGATAGTTTAAATTATTTTTATTAAAGTTTAATACCTTCAGGTACGATCGTTGATGGAATAGTGCTAGATCGGTGCCTTCCACACGTTGCCGTAACGAATTGAAAATTTTTCGCTTCTTGGTCGCATGTTTCTGGCAGATGTGTTCATGCCGTACAATGTTTTTGGGTAGAAATGTACGCCCACAAACGCCGCATGGCACCAGTGTTTCATCGGTCGACGAGTACGGTGCTACAAAAAAATAAATTAATTTGTTTATATGATTTAGAAGAAAATAAAAATGAATAAATGGACTAAATTTATTGTTTGTTTTCTTTACAATAAAGTTTGTTTTATCATATAGTCGACATTTCGAACCCTGTGTTGGGATCCTCTTAAAACTAAAAAATGGCATTTAAAACTATCTAACATAATGTTTTTTAGTACATGAAACTTTAAGATATTTGAATTTAAGTACTAATTACAATTTTTGATTACATATTGAATATATTATAAATTATTATTTAAAATTCTTATGAAGAATGTAATTTTTATATAATACTAGCTAAACCCGGCCACGCTTCGCTGTAGCTCACTCTGATATTAAATGCACCTGAGTCTGATGGCAAAGCCGCAGCCAGCGACATGGCCAAATTGCCGCAGCATCCGCCGCGGCTTCGCTGCGACCATCGATATGCGGAAAAAAGTTACAAGAATATGTGTTGCCGTGTTCCCGTATTCCCATATTCTTGTATTCCCGTATTAACAAATTCCCACCTTCCCGTATTCCCATATCCCCGTATTCTTGTATTCCCATATTATCGTATTCCCGTACTCCCATATTACCGTATTCAC
>WYDF02149819.1:0-22591 GCA_009867245.2 Adranes taylori
TGTTTGGTCAACTGGACTTGCTCGAAGTGCATATTTAAAAAGGTTTTATTGATACTTAAATTGCAGTTAAGAATCAGTGGGTCCTCTGACATTGCCATAAGCCTAATTTTCAATTTTCGACAATTTTGATCAGGCTTCGGATTCATCATCAGATTCGTCACTACTATCTGATAATAACTTTTCAATATCTTTATCACTACCTCATAATATTAAATCTTGAATGAATGCATTTAATAACATTTAAGCAAAAATACTAAAAACATTTGCTTTGAAATCATTCATTATTGATTGATTATTATTTCATCTAAGAATGAACGTTTGACAGTTGGCAAACCTTAGGATTACAACAAATTCGAAAGAATGGAAATTAATATGAAAGATACCTTTTGATTACTTGAGTCTAATCTTTAAATACGAAAGAAAGCGCTTTATGTCACATAATCATCAACATGTTTATGTTGTCTTTTTAAATATCTTCGAACTCCATTTTCATCAACTGAACTCAACGCTTGAATCATTTTCATCATCCACATATAATTTAGAAGCTACTTCATCAAGGAACAATTCTTCATCTAATTTTTGAATGTCATTCTCTCTTATTCGATCGTTTTCTACATTTTCTTCAATGTTTTTGTTAACTTCATTACCATTGTAAACAATAAGATCAATATACTTCCTTACTTCATCTGTATTCGTATTAATTTTTGATTCCAGGTACTCATGCCCTCTTATTTTCGAAGAATTTGACAATACCTTGTTTTCATTAATCAACCAAACTCTATAAGCCTTTGTTTCTTTACTATAGCCTAGCAATAATCCTGGTTTTGATCTCGTTTGAAATTTGGACGTTTTCGGAGTTTTGTCCAGAACAAAAAGCCTTGATCCGAAAACTCGAGCGTGACTTAAGATTGGTTTTCGTGTTTTCATTTTCCAAATGGTGGCTTCATGTTTATCGAAGCATCCAGTGCCGGCGACTTCCGATTTCTCCATATGTTGCTCAGAGGTTCACCGATAATAATGATACTAAAAATAATAGGAATACTACACAACGCATTAAGTCATATCATATCATTTTATTCATTCCAGGAGTTAATAGATGTACACGTACAAAATACGAATCAAAATTAACGAAAATGTCTAGAGGGAATAACTTTATTTCAAGGGGATAACGTACTGCCACTTTGTTAATCCAATCATTTACGAGGGGGGTAAAATCCAATTCTTCCGCATAGTACCTGTGAACATGTAGGATTGCAATGCGATTTAGGTGTTCTTGTTTCAGGGAAGAACGTAAATAAGTCTTGCGACCGTGAAGCGCCGAAAAAAAGGCGTTCTGCGGTGCACTTGGACATAGGAATGGTCAACAAATTTTTGACCAATTTCGCGACTTCTGAAATTAAAGGCGGAAGGTAAGGGTTTGCTCTCAAAAATTCTCCGTTATGCAGCTTGGGACCTTCCTATTCTTTTTCATCATAATGTCAATTAGCATATTACGATTTAATTTTAGGCGAACTGCATTGAATTCAGTTTCACCTTTTATATTATAAAATGCCACAATTTGTTTTTCGGATGAATCTTTTTTCTTTATTAAGAAATCTTCTATTGTATTCAAGAATCTGCTGGTTTCTGGATCGAAACGTTCGTTGAAAGAACTCAATGATGTATCAACTACTTCATAAAATAACTTTTCATAGTATTTCTGTGATTTTGGAAATACATGACTCACACTTTGAGTGTCAAATTTGCGTGGAGCTCTGGAAAGCATTTTCCATTGTCGCAAGTTTCGAGTTAGCTTCATTGGCACTGAGCTCTTTCTTTTGTAATTCTCTGTTTAGATTTTCTACTCACTCAAATATAGAAATCAGAAGTTTCAAGTTGAAATAAAACTCGAACGTATCTATTTTAAGGACGTAACCCAGAGCTTCCGCGCTGATCGTAGAATCATCTTCTTTGTCCCTACATGCAGTGTCAAAAAATGGCACAATGGTCTCATAATTTATCAATACAGATTTCAGAAATTTAACCCTGACACACCATCTAGTTGGACAATATTTTGTCAGTAAGGGAGCTTGGCCATCTTGGAATTCTTTAAAACACGCTAAGAGCTTTGGTCAATTTCTGCCTCTTCTGTGGGTTCTTCTGCCTCTCACGTTGGGCGCCAAAATATATAATAGGACCCATTATAATATTATGCTATATATAGTGAATAGGTGTATGCAATTGAGATGAGAGATCATTGTAAATTTAATTATTAGACAAAAGAGTTTAGAAAGACTGGGCTTCCAGTAAAAAAAATCAAATGTAGCTAGCTAATGTATGAAAATTTGATATTCTGACGTTGAAATTATCTTCTGCTAAATCGGTGATGCGTGAAACGTCCAGCCGGTATGCGAATCCGAAAAATGGCGATCTGGTGATGTCAGGAGATATGGATGGAGCGCGCAGATGTTAATCACTGTCGCCGAAGATGCATCGAAAGAGTTGTCGGCGATGCGTTTCTCGAGTGACGGGGTACAACGATCTAATTTTTAAATTCTAGGATTTTATGATTGGAAGCTTTCCAATCAGATTTAACGTGCAAACGAACAACGAGCTGCAACTCCATTCTACTATGGACATCAACCAATCAAGGGAATGGCGGCGGCAGCTTTTACGTGGAAAGCGTTCAGAACGGCGTACGCTCTTTTCAAACAACAGAAATATTAGACGAAGGTAACGCCCTCAAAGTTCATCGAACTCATTAAGAGTTGTTTGTTGAAAATACGATAGCATCGAAATCTCGACCAGGCGAGGTCACGCAAAGACCAATAAACTCATTAAGAGTTGTTTGTTAGAAATCGGAGATCCTAAAATCTTTCGTCCGGATACGAAAGATTTTGGGCGCAGAGTTCAACAAACTCATTAAGAGTTGTTAGCTTAAAGCTGAATATCATCAAAGTAAATCCTCGAATGCATAGAGAAAAAAGCCCGCTAAGACCATGGCGCCATAAAAGAGAACAAAACATATCTCTCTTTCCTATTTTTCCTTACATTCTGCATTCGATCTAAACACACAAAAACATCTGTCTAAAGCAACATAGCAAGAAAGGATCATCGAAATACGAACGCTACATGTTTTCCATCTCTCTTTCTCTTCTATATCTCTATGTGCAGGAGAATACATTCATTCTCTCTCTCTCTCCTTTTATGTGCAAGCGAGTGCGAACGCTGTTTGGTTAACGGCATTGGTCGACATCTCTCAATACTGAGAATTCAATGGCTCTTACAATGAAATCATCTGGACTTATACTTACTAGTTTTTCGGTTTTGTTAATTAGCTAATGATTGTTTTATTTCATTTGTTGGAGGCTGTATACAATATGCCAATAACAAGCACAGGATCGCCGAAATTAGCATGAAAAGGATTTATATACCGGGAGCAAAATTGACCTAACTGCACCGAAAATCAATTAACGCGGATAGAAAGACGTAGCTCTCAGCTATGGTGGCTACAGTTACGAACCGGAGTTTATGATTAGAAATATATTATTTATTTTTCCTATTCGGAAATCAAAGGAGTGTATAATGCAGGAGAGTGTCTTGATACTGTAACAAACCAAACAAAAGAATTCGCTTAGGGGCTTTGGTCTGAAGTGCAACTGATGCTATATATAGGCTAGGTGTGACTTGCAGGATGATTTGAAGAAGATCTTTAAGCGGTTCCAGAATTCAAAACACTCTAGGTTTTAGGAATTTTGCTTTTACAATTGGGAATTTGAAATTGGGAATTAATCTAGTTAGGCGGGCCTCGGTTATAAAATATAAGTACTGATCCTAGATCTTAGAAGTCAAATAAATATATTCATTATAACAATTAAGAAGAGAAACTTTTTTACAAGAACTTTTGACACAAACTTTATGCAATGCGATATTTTTACTATACAAATATAATTTTATATCATTCTAGAATGTGCTGGCTGTCATGAAGAACTTAAAGAAGGGCAAGCTCTTGTCGCATTAGATCGTCAATGGCATATATGGTGTTTTAAATGTGCCACATGTAATACTGTATTACATGGTGAATATATGGGACATGAAGCCGTACCCTATTGCGAGAAAGACTATCAAAAGCAGTTTGGAGTCAGATGCGCTTACTGTTATCGATTTATTAGCGGAAAAGTTTTACAGGTGAGTAAAATTGGAATTTACAATATTATTTACTTATTTACAAATGAGATTGCGAGTCCATTCAACATATATGGGCAAACAGGGGCTGTGTTAGTAGGAGGTGAAAGAACATGGTCTCTTGAATATGCGGATGATGTAGTGTGTATGGCGAATAGTAGAGAGGAAATGCAGAAATTCATAAGTATATGGTTAAAAGAGGGTTAGAAGTGAACGTGGGTAAAACGAGAGTAACGGCCTGTAAGAATGGTGGGAAGGACAGTGTTGGTGCCGTTTGTCCTAACTTATCATCTACCCCTTGTAAATATTGTTAGTTTAGTCAAAGATGCGCCTAGTAGTTTCGCGGTGTGTTTATATGAGTAAGTTTTGTTATTAGCTTACGTGAAGGGCGAGAAAGAGAAGGGTCTTAAGTAAGCCGTCAATAGTTTAGGACGGAATCGTTTTTTCAGCGAGCATTGTCGCTATCGCGCTGAAATTTGGTTTTTTTTTTGTTTTCAATAACCATTTTGCCTATTCGGACGGCATTAAATTACAGCGGGTATAAATTCGTATACCATAGTGCTAAGCAATCGTTAGAGTTTAAATTTGACCACTATCACATAAGATAGACCGCTAATACGATATTTATTAATTCGTTATCGTTCGCAAACGGGGATGCAAGAAGAAACCCAGTCCTTAAACCTATATCCGTTTCCTTAGTCCTATCAGAAAAGTGAATCAAGACTACACCCATCTCATTAAGGTAAGTCATTAAGATTATACGAAGCGAACATTGATTGTTAAAGTCCCTTGATTCATTGATTAGTTATAAACACTTTAATAGTTCATCTCAAAATAAAAAGTTGCTATTTCGTCCAAACATGTTACACACAGATGATACATTGCATTATTCCAAATGCAGTAACACCGAATAAATAAATATATAACATCTTAATATATGCTAATTCTCATACACATTGCGTTCAAGAGGTGAATTATAAGAATCAGATTTTCAGAGGCTATTAGCGTATTGATTGAGTGTCGGAGTCGTAACCCGATCAAATGATGTCTTGTGCCTATAGTTGGAAAAAGGCGGTGTTGATAACTGCTATAATCCTATGCCAGAAACATGTGTCCACCTCGTCTCAATTTTTGGAAGCCTAATTCTTATAATTTCCTAGTGCAATTTTCGAAATTAGCTCCTATCTATTTAATAATCGTCTTACTGTGTGACAGTAAATATTACATATTTTCTTCATTTTTAACAATACATTCTTTAATATAGTCTCCACCAGAAAACGGTTGCTTTTTGCACTTTTTTGTGCAATAACAAAACTTACCTTTGTAGTAGCTTCTTTTTCATAATTTTGCCGGATTGACTAGTTACATTTTTAATCAATCCATCAGCTTTTATCTTCTTTTTTCCGAAGTTAAATTAGCACCATATTCGGTATGCTTAGTTGTGAAATTTCTTTTAATATTGTACTCTTTCATCATCGATACTCTCCCGGCAAATAAGACAGGTAGCCATTTTATTTACATTAACAAAAATATATTTCGTTTTCCACCCTTCATTAATCATGCGATGCTCATTGGCAATTTTTCGTTTTTTATTAATTTTATGAAAGGGTATAAATATTGTCTAAACTTTCGCTGTGTTACGTATGCGCAAGTCGCGCAGAATAATACCGAAACAGGCGAGATTTATATGTCTAGTGCAGTTGCGTCTGAAACGCAAAAGCGCAGTTCTGATTTTTTGTACTATTATTGTTGTGTTCTTATATATTGTGAAAAACAAATTCTGAAGAAGAATCGACATAGCGTAGTGGAAAGCTGCTGGACTTGCGACTTTAGGGTTTTGTGTTCGAATCCTAAGATTGCTTTTTGTTTGTTTTTTAAGTAATTTTTCTTGTCCAATGAAAACTATCGAAAAAAAATAAGTTGCAGCGTCATATTTGCGTCTACAATAGTTTTAGGCTAAATTCATAGATGGCGCTTATTTTTAAGCCAAACTCATAGATGGCACTGAAGTTAGAAAGGTCATTGACATATGGTTCCATACATCATATCTAAAGTAAGTTTTCAAATAACAAAGAAAACTAATCCGAAGTTCGGAGTGGTTTGGATTGAAATTCGGCGCAGCCTCCTGTAAAGATTATTTTAAGAATTTGAAATTATTTACTATTTCTGCAATGTACGAGGATATATCTACTCAACGCAATATATGAGTGTAATGGAAGACTCATGCCCAGAATTCTTGTGAGTTTTTTAAAAAGAACTTCTAAATACTACAAAATTTTTAATACTTTAACTGAAGATGGAGTTTCGGACCATCTTGAGTTTAAATTTTTAAAAAGAACAGCTTTCTGGTATTTTAAAATAAAAGTAAAATTTGTCATCTTTTTTTTTTAGAAAACTACTTTTGTGGGTTCTAATAATATTTGTTCCTTGACATAATCAATTTTCTAGATTGCCTATGGTGCTATAAATAAATCAACAATTTAACATAGACTGTTTATATTTTTGCATATATATTTTATTAGGCTGGTGATAATCACCATTTTCATCCAACATGCGCCCGCTGTACGATATGTGGCGATCCATTTGGTAATGGCGAAGAAATGTATCTCCAAGGTAGCGCTATTTGGCATCCGCGTTGTGGTCCAGGTCCAACCGAAAATGGACAAGTGTTGAATGGTAGCGCCAACGATGCAGTTGATGAAGCAAACGGCGGAAACGTTACCGATGGCGAATTACCAGTGAATTCGGTTAGCGTTGGAGGTGGAATAATGGCTGCACCAGGAGGAGGCAGAAGGCATGAGTATGATAGGGTTAGTAGAAAATCAGTTTTGAATAGCATTGGATGTGATTAATATGAAAAGAACATTTTTAATTAATTGACCAAAATTTCATCTGTAATAGATAAATCATTCATCCATTTTATTTATAATTTTAATTGCAATCATATTGAGCTTGCTTATAATCTTCTTACGTGCCTTCTTACATCATTTAGGAGTTTATTTTATACAACCGTAAAAAATTAGGATTATATAGGTATTTGATAATTTTTCATCGGTTATTTTTGTTTTGTTATGTATTGTTTTAGTGCTTTAAATTCTTATGTGTTTATCACTTCATTATTATATTATTGACGTAAATGATTGTATGATCTATATATTTATTTAGTTCTCATTCAAGTATTACATTATACTATTCTTACTACTACTATGTTAAGTATGCATTGTGTTTGTGCTATTTAAAAAAGTATACTCGAGTAATTGGTAGGTATTTTACTTTTCTGCTAATTGGTTGGAGCATTTTCTTTTATAGGATTAGGTAAAGCGAGGCTATTTTGACCATATTTTCATTTATTTATGCGATATTTCCTTGTTTTATCTTGACTTTCTAATTTAGACTTTTAGCATGTATCTTATAAGCTAAAAGTATCTTATATACCTTCACCCCCCCCCCTCTCTCTCTCTCTCTCTCTCTCTCTTTGTGTAGCACAATCGTGTGTGCGACGATAGTTTACCACCCTGTGGTCAAGATCTTTTTATTAAAAAATTAGATTCAATTTGATAAAAGAAAACGATAAAAAATATCTTAAAACACTATAACTATAGTACAATATTATGGGTTTAAATGTTTTATCTAATAAAATATTACAATATTTTTTATGTACAAAACATGCCTCAAAGCGTAAGTGGTTGAAAAAATGATTTAGTAAAACTGATCTATAATTTAAAACTTCCGTGCTCCACCTTAGTCCTCCATTTCATCTTTGTTTGAATTAAATAAGTCGTTACAATTATCATATGTAGGTACAGAATGTTTTTGAAAAACACTTTTATTACAATAATTGCATGTTAGTTGAGTTATGTTATTTTTTCTAGAACCACAAATGTAGCAAAAGCGTCTTATGTTTGGATTCAACTCATTGATTTGTTGTGGTTTCATATTCTCGGTAGGTATTAAGAAGTGTTTGGTGTTTATGAAGGGAACAAATTTGTGATCGTTCCCTCAAGTTTTTTTCATTAGTTCCATAGCCAGGCTAGGATGATAATTCCGTCTTACAAAGGTATCCAAAGGATTACTCATCTGGAAAATTCTCATGCAGTTTATCCCAGCAGTGTCCAGATACATGAACAAAATTGTCATTGGCTACCTTTGAGTTCTTCTTGATGTGGAAATCCTTGAAGACATAAGATCGATACCAACTTTTTTGGCGTTATTATCCATGGTTAAGGTGTCATTGCATTAAATAAATAACTGTCATGGGCAACTCTTTTATTTCCTGTTACAAATTGAATTAGGATTTTGACCTTATTCCTTCTCAAGGTTCCCAAGAAAGTTAAACCAACGGATAATAGGTATTCGTCCAACTGATAACTGATGAATTAATTATCATATTCATATTCATCAGTCATCAGTTATCATAATTTTCGGTATATGGAACATCGAAGAAAACATATTTTGTGAGGTACTTATTAAAAAATTAAGAGAATCCCATTACCGTGTATAGGATCCCGAACTAAAAACAACAGGTTTTACTAAGTTAGTTAACTAAAATAACATATAGCTCTTTCCAATGTATAGCTCACTCAAAAAAACTGGATTATCTGATGTATATAAAAATACATCTGAAAATATGCCAAAAAGAGAGTTTGCTAAAGTATTTATGAAAGTACTTCGGTAAACCCGTTTTACTGTATACGACACTAAAAAGGATTTGCTGGGTGAGTAATCTTTCTCAGTTCTTTTCAATGCATACCGAAAATAATAGTTTTTTATATAGCGCATAATTATATCTGAGAATATCACACCCTTGAATAAGAAAGCTTTTTTTATTCTCCTTTTTCGTATTATTCTATATTGCCACGGCCCGATTTTAGGGGTAGCGATGTGGGGGTGTTTACTCAGATGAACCTAGTTTACTCAGATACCGAGATTTACTAAATCTTATTGAAACTTATCAGGGGTTAAAATTATAGAAAACATTTTAATTTAATAAAATATAAATAATATAAAAAATTCAGATTAAACATGTTTGACCCAATTAGAGTTTATAAATTATTAGTTAAAGTTACTTGAAACATATTTTAACCAAATAATTCTTTCGGTCAGCTTCTGCATTATTTTAGTTAAGTGGATAATTTGAACGAACTATGTTGTACTGACTCTATAGAACTTTATAAATCGTGTTCTACTACCCATGTTGAGTATCTAATTTTGAGTAGTCTCTCCAAGCTCCAAAAATGTCCCTTTATATATAGACCAGCCAAGAATGCCGGCCTAAATTAGGGCCCCAGGCAGTGGCATCGCTTTTGGATTCTAAGAATCACTACGTTTTTTCGAATATAATAGAATTTTAATGCAGTTTACATTTATTAGAATATAATTTATAGACTAAGTTAACCTACTTGTATCAGATTATATTTAATTCAACGCTTTATTTTTTCGGTACGTGGCAATATCATTGTTTTGGCGACAATTGTTCCTCTGTAGTTTTTTCTGGATCTGAATGCTGAAATTGTTTTTTTATTACTTGCTCTTAGCATGACGTGCCCTTTTGCTTGCTCCTTTCCCTTTTGCGAGTTTTTCTTCTTTTGATATTTCTGATTTGTTTAGCCGTTTACGTTTTGCCTTATTTTTATGGCAGTACTATTTATCCTCCCTGAACGCCATTACACAAATAATAGTATTAATATATTTTGGTCAAAATGTTGTGCAACTGCTGTACCAACTTTCTTTATGCAGGTAAACATTTCTGAAAGCCCATTGTATTTCTAGATGTTTCTAATTTTTACAAAGTTGTTTTCCACTTCATATATAGTTTAATTTTTTTTTTTCGATAAATCGGCTCCAGAATTGGTTTTAAAACCATTTATAATATTTTTTAGATATTAGAGTACTTGATCCGTATACAAAATGCCTAAGCTATTCATTAAAGATGTGCACGTTTATATTTTAGTTAAAAAAGAAAATGAGTTGTATATATAGACTTTTTTATCATTTTTTTATTTTATCATTATTTTCATACACATGCATTTTTTATTTTATGTTGTTTTGCACGAATTAATTTTCAGTTTTCTTTGCGATCCCGCACACCTAGCTTAAATGGTTCATTATACAGTCCGACAAGCATGTCAAGAAAGGTTTGTTCATTTTTATTTTATTTAGTACTATATCAAATTAAATGTTTTTACCTATATACTATCTACTTTAATACGAGACTTTCTCATTTACTTTAGTTCTTTTAGAAGTTAATAAGCTACGGGTAATGAATTCCTTAGTTTTAGAATGTGTGATAGTATTACTTAAGATGTAAATAACTATTTATTAATAATTAGAATATGTAACACCCTTAGCTTAAAAAGGCCAGGTGGGGCAGATGCATTTCTGGTATTAGGTGAAGCCGTCTTTAGTACTCCCTTTTCGTAGTGCACCCATAGCCTAACTAACGACTATGTTCACTACACCATACCTGGCCCACTTAACCTAATTTCAATTTTTTATACACATGACGTATAAAGCAATTACAAAATTCTTATTACAGGTAAACGAAATTGACATCCAAACTGTGACGAATCTGTAGGTGTTTTATTACTTTCAACAATCGAAATGGAATTATATTATAAGGACACTTTAACTATAACAATAATTATCTTTTTCCTTTAGCAGATGTTAAGCTAAATACTAGAGATGAATTAAGAGGGGTTAATATTAAAAAGATGCATTGATTGTACATTTCGAGGTAGTGTTCCAAGTAGTGTTTGTATTCCATGTAGTGTTTGATTTTAACCAATTAGTGACTTTTGTTTTAAAATCTTCAGACGATAGACTCCTGGTTTCTTTGGGCAATTTGTTATAAATCTTAATTAGAATTAGTGTTGGCACAAAACGTAATAGCAAATCAACAACGACTCCAAAAGCCGTGACTGTGTACGCACGCGAATTAGAAAAATGTTACTAGAGAGTTTCTTTGAAATGGAATTTACATGGCTTTGAGAAATAAATTGTTTATTTTTTTTCCTTCAAGTGTAATTTATTTGCTATTTCAGGGTCCTAGCATAAATTTCTTCCTCCTCTTGTTCAGTTCCCACGTGTCATCTGCAAAGAAGAGGCTTTATTTGCATTGTGAAGGTTGGGCCCTCAGATTAAAATCATTAAAATAATTAGAAATAAAACACGTCCAAATGTAGAACCTTGAGGGACACCTGCAGTTATGCCTTTTTCTTTAAAGGTAGCTTCGTTTAACACAACTCGCTTCCTACGATTCGTCACATATTACTTTATAAGCTTAATGCTTGTGTAATCAAAGTTATAAAGCTGTAATTTCCTGATAAGGATTTCATGTGTAATACAGTAGTAGGCTTTGTCCAGGTCACAGAAATATGAGATTAAAATTTTTCAAAACTTCAATCTCCTCAGTTTTCAAAAGCTTCTAGAGTGTCACGAAGCGAAGGATTGCATCAGTACTCTTTCTATAAGCATATTGATTATCATCGAATATATTGTTGATTTCAAAATAATGTACTATCTTTGTGCACATCACCTTTTCTACAATTTTAGAGAAGATTGCCAATAGCGATATGGGCCTGTAGTTGCTAACTTACCCGTTGTCACCCTTTTTGAAAATGGACACTACACTGGCAATCAGGAAATTTGTATTCTTTTAAAATATCTTTTATTACTTTGGACATTGGCTTAATTAAGTTGTTTATATTGCTTTTTATTAGGATCATATTTAAGCCATACTATTGCTTGCTTTTGACGATTAGATACAATATTATTAGTCTGAGGATGGTAAAAGCATGAGGGTCTGTAACTCTAAGTGTACATCTTATCTTTTCAAGAAATCTAGATGAAATGATATTGATTTAAAATTTTATGATACTTTATTATCTGCATATCTTCGGTTATTGCATGTTTTACATGCTTTATAATAATATAAAATAATGATTATTTTATTGATGAATTAATCTAATGAATTGATATTTTGTAAAGCATTTTAGATACAGAACTCCTTCTCCAGGGTTAGTACTACGAGATTACAATAAGTCTGCTACATTTAATGAAGATATATCTAGAATATGCACGTACAGTTACCTGACTGAAGAACCTTCATCAGGATATCTTAGAAAGCTAATTGATCCGTATGATAAAACACCTATTTCGCCACATTTTCATAGACCGACCTGTAAGTAAACATTCCTCAATTTATGAAAATTGCATCAATTTATAAAATATATTTTATATAAATTCAATTTAACTTTTTTTTGCAATTATTTATTTATTCATAAAAATATCGGGTGAATTTCAATACAATAAATAAACAAATATTTACTAATAGGCTGAATACAAACGATATACAATTGATATACTGAAAGAGATTGAAGCTTAATTTCCGAAACCTTGGTAGAGCGGCTGCGGTGTAGCACAACGTGTCATATTGGTTGAACAAAAAGCACAAAAATATTGACTAGAAATTGCAGTAAATGGCCTAGTGACTTTTGCTATCTAAATTATTGTCAGTTTTTCTGTCATTTTGATCAGCTGTTATTATTTATCAAATCAACGGTTATAAATATATTTATTATTATATTAAACAGTGAAAAGTATGAAATAAATTAAACAAAATAGTGTTCCAAAAACTCCACTTTAATTGAAATTGTAAGATGTTGCACACGTGATCAATTGGCAGTCATCGACAGTCTTGTTGACATCTTTCGAAGTAACTAACCTCCCTTCATCAGAACTGAATTTCAATATGCTCCTACGGTCACATATTTAAAATTAGTTTAAAATGTTATTTTTGGAAAAAAAATTACCTTATTAATTTATAAACTTGTTTAATAAAAAACTAAGTACATTCCATATTTGGAATTGATTTAAATTGTAATTGAATTTCAATCAATTCCAAACAGTTCTGATGAAGGGAGGTTTGTTACTCTCGAAACATGTCAACAAGACAATCGAGACTGCCAATTGATCTCGTGTTGAACATCTTACGACTTCAATTAAAGTGGAGTTTTTGGAACACTATTTTGTTTAAACAGGTGTTGCCCTCAAGGACTTTTATGGTTATAAATTATATATTAAAACTAAACAAAGTTTGCTGTTTTTTATAAACAGATCACGTTGAAATTAGCCAGCATAGACAATAATGGCATATTAACAAATTGAAAAAGCGTCCTTCTGAGTTCTTCTTTTCTAACAGCAAGCTAAGTAAGCGCAAGTAAGACATTGTAATACCCACAAATGCTAATTTGAAAGATCCGCGTAGTTAACGCAAAAATTGATGAAAAAATCCAGAGGAATGGAGTAGCTTCATCTACTTTAGATATGAACTGAAGATTCAAAGAAGTTTTGTCCTCATCTGCGGCCGGTCCGTCTGGATAGATCCTAAAGCTTTAAGATACAAAATTGACAAACTAGTTATGTTCAACGCGATTCAAAGTCTTTATCAACGTTTTCCCATTTCTTAACAATTATATATAAAATAAAATATTAGTGAGTAGTATAGCAAATAAACTAAAAATAGTAATAAGTACAAAATAACTGAAAATAATCAAAAATCTGTTTTTAGGAATAGCAATCACTTGTAAACAAACAAAGTAAATATAAGATATAAGATACAAGGCAAAGAATTGTGATGAAAATATATAACAAAATAATAGAGTATAAACGATCTTGGAAGAAGCAATGAAATCATACTACAACCTACTCTCTGCGTGTCTTTTAAATACAATAAAAGACTTATCAGTGTCTAGATTAAATTTATTGATGAATGATAGTCCGCGGTTAATAACATTATTGAGAGCATAATTCACATCATGAAATTCAATATAGAATACTCCACTATGCCTTAATTGTCTCTGCGGTGATTTATAACCAATTTTAGTTATAAGCTCGGGACAATTTATAAGACCGTTAACCAATTTATGCATGTAATATACATCACTTATTTCCCGCCTTTGTTTTAAGGAAGGTAGATTCAAGACATTTCTAATTGTAATATAATTATGATCGTGTATTATGATATTCAATTTAAAAGCTCAGTATCTTAAGAATTTATTATGCACTTTTTCACATTAATTTATAATATATAGGTGACCTGATAATTGAGGCATACTTCATTATAGATCTAACGAGAGATTGATAAATACTACAACACGCTTGCAGACTTAACTCAGTACAATTTCTCAGCATAAATCCAAGAATCTTCGTAGCTCTCAATGCTGTTTTAATGATATGATCATTGAATGTTAACTTTTCATCAAAGAAGACTCCTGGGTCTTTTACAATTGTCGTATATTGTAAATTGATATTATTTATCGTATAAGAATAATTATAGATAATTTTAGCTCTAGAGACACTAATGCTATAACATTTATTTATATTAATTAAGCTCCAAAGTGTTTAATTAATATAAATAAATGCCGACATCATGAAATTCAATTCAACCGATCATTCTATCAAAGTATTGAAATAAATTTGGACAATTTCTTGATCAGTTCTTCAATTTATCACAGTATAAAGTTTTGTCATGAAGCTTTCTATTTACTTAAAAAGCTTTTAAACCAGGTAGTTAAATTTTCATGAAAGCTGTAGAAACTCAACTTTTTTATTAATTTTTCGTGGTTTACTTTTTTAAAAGCATTGGAAAAATTAGTATAAATAGCATCTACTTGTTTACCATTCTCCAGAGCTTCTCATATAAAGCATTTAGATAGTGCAATGTTTGTGTCCGTAGACTTTCCATGTTGTTCCTGGGGGTGACTCTTCATGGGAGAATCCATGTTGTTCGTTAATTATAATATGCTTGCATTTCCAAATTAAATATTTATACTTTAAAATTAAATGCATTTCCAAATTAAATATTTATACATTAAACTGTCAAATAATTTTAGAATCACAGTTTGGTTACACACACTTCTGTAATTGGTAACGTCCTGTCTGTCACCTGATTTGAATATTGGTGTTATAAAACTGATTAATCATATTTCAGGGAATTTTCCTGATATCAGTGATTTATTGAAGATGATTTTAATTGGAATACATGCGGTATATATGCATTTTTTAACAAAGACACATTACATAAGCCATCCGGCCAAATTTTATAGTTATTACTTAATTGAACTACCTTATTTATTAAATCTGTTTCAGTAAAGCATGGTAATGCTATACTATTACAGTTGCTAAACTCAAATTCTTGTAAATCAGTTGTTGAAGAATTATGATTATGATTGGTATATACCGAGGAAATTTCCAATATTTTTGCCATACTTAGCAACTTCCTCTTTATAGTATATAGTACTAGGTACATTGTTAATATTCCTTTTATACTTAAAAAATTCTAAAATTTCTTAGGATTTGTTACTAAATTATTATTCGTGAATTCGTCAATATATCGTGCATCACATATCTTAGATAAGTTTTTACATTGATCTCGTAATGACTCGAATGCTTTTATGCGTTTTTTTTTCTTTTCAATTACTAGATGTCTTAAGATCATTATCAAACCAGCAAGGAAAGTTTATATGTGTTTCGAAACGAAAATCCTTGTCGAGTAGCAACCCCAAATTTCTAACTTCATCAGTAACTGCTAAGTGGACCCCAAGTAAAGATAAATTTAATCGCGTCTTTATGAGTTCCCTCTTACGATTATTAATAAAGAATTACTATCGTTTTTGCTGGATTTATATTTACAGCGTATGTCCTAGAAAAATCTGCAATGTTTTCCAACACCTGACTCAATTTGGTAAACGAGCTAGACACATCTTGCTCGTCTCTCTTTACCGGAAAAAGAGATACAAACTTGCGTGTCATCTACATAACTTTGAATTCCACAGTGTTGAAGTACGTCAGGTAAAGAAGATGTGTATATGATGAACAGAAGGGGACCAAGAATTGAGCCCTGTGGAATACCACATTTAAGAAACAACGAATCCATTTTTTTTTATTCAGTCGTACAACTTGCCTTCGTATCGAAAGTTACGATTTGAAAGAATCAATAGCTTGATTTGTGAATCCAATATAATGTAGAATGGCGTATAACATCTTTTGACTGACAGAGTCAAAAGCTTTTGAGTAATCTAGTAACACTAACAGTGACATGTTGCCTTTATCTGCACCCTTTTGCAAGCTATCCGTTACGTTGAGTAAAATTGTAGAAATAGTAAATATCGAAACCAGTTCAAAATATTCTATGACATTCATACAAATATTTTTTCTATTATTTTTGACATAGGTGGTAAGATACTGATAACTAGTGGTAAGATACTGGTAAGATAATTCGACGCAAATCATCCAGTGTGTTTGGTGTCGAGACTTTTGACAACGGCATCACTCGCAAGTTTCCATGCATTTGGAAATGCAGAGTTTGTTATACAAAAATTTATCAAATGCGTTATATACTAGAGTAGAAATGGACAGCAGATAATGATAAAGTCAATATTTAAATAATCCGTTCGGACTGATTTTGATTTTATTGTTTTTAATAATTTAAGTATGTCAGTGTTCTTTTATTTTTTTTTTGCCGTATGAGAATTTATTTTACTGTGATTATTGTAAAAATTTATTTGGCTGATCAGCCTTATCCCTTTCATCCATGAGATACGTAATGTTATTAGTTAGCCATGGAGCAAGGGATATTGTAAAACCGGGTTTTGTGAGACACTTTTGAAATATAACATCACTATATGAGAAAAATTGCTTTATGTATTGATTAAGATATACAATCATCTTCCTAGATGTGTGAAAAATACAAGTAATGGAAAAGAATTGAAAATGGCATTGACAAACTATTACATTTCGAGTCTCTTATACTTGGTCAAAGAATTCTTTCAATCAAATACAAATGACGGATACCTGAATTATGACGTAAAGGGCATAAGAAAATTAAATATTTTCGCAACAGTGATATATGTCTGCTTGTTTGGTGTAAATTTAATCAATATGATATTTTAAGTAAAAAAACTCACAATTTGCAAATCATGACTAAGCGATACTCAATGCATTTAACGAAATAAATATTTCTATCGATTATCGAACATATAAAGTTAATTAGTATCTGAACTTTTAAATGTTTGTTAAAATACTTTTCAATGCTAACTTATTATTTTTATTAATATTTTAACTAGCTAATTTCATATAGACTATACATATCTGCATATCAGTGGTTTGCATACTCTGTTAGCAATAAGTATTTTGAATTTGAATTTTGAATTATAAAATTACTTAAAAACTAGGTATTTATTTTATAAATTGCTGACGCTTTTGAGACCAAACGTTTTTCTCTATCTCGTTGGTTGTTTTGCTTATTAGCTTTCTCTGCTAGAGAGGATTTAATTCGTTTGTGTGTTTATAGCTGTTATCGCCACTAGAAAGAGCTAGTTGGAAAGACAGCTAGTAAAGTAGAGAAAGACGTTTTATTTCAAAAGCGCCTTCAAGCGCTTGCCACGGCCGAGGTAAGGACTCTTTTTCCAAATAAATAAATATATAGACAGCGTTCCATTTAAAAGTTTACAAGTATTTCAGGAAAGTGGTATTAGAGTCTGCTCTATATAAAAAAATCTCTGTATATGAGGCCACTATATCCATATATTCCTTAATCAACTTTATGAGGGTGGCCCTATGCTCTGTGACACCACTATACGTAATATATACATTATGAAAGCTAAATATTGCTATTTACAGTTTGTAAGATTACAATATCATAAATAAAAGTTAGTAGATGAAAATTAATCTGGAGTTCACATCTATTTATCTTATCGTTATATTACGCTTCCACTTTAAATAGTACATAATAATTCATTGTAAATAATAATAATTCATATTTATTTTATAATTATTTGATTATATAGAACACTATTGATCATACCGTTATATTTAATCACTTTCATATCAGGATCATTGCATATGCTTATGTAGATATTATACGTATTTTTAGCTCAAAATTCAACACGAAGTAGTAGTGGGGGTGGCGGCGGTGGCGGCAAAACTCGTTCATCGTCAAAATCCGCGATGAAGGTCTTAGTTGATTCGATCCGCAATGAAACGCCACGACCGAAATCACCGCACATGAACAACGAGGAACCAATTGAGCTAGCTCACTTTCCCGGTGCTAAACCGCCAGGGCCAAATGAAAAGCCGAAAATTGAGCGCGACGACTTTCCTGCACCGCCGTACCCTTATACGGATCCAGGTAAGCTAAAGATAGAATTTCTATTTAGTTTTGAATCGGCTGCAAATGAAGGTAAATTTCAAATTAACAAACATAGAAAAATTCTACTTTTCGATTTTTTTTAATGTTTTTAGTAATAATTCCTGAGGTATTATTACTAAAAACATTGTAAGCAAAAGGAGGTCCTTGAATTTACATTTATTTAGTCACTAGCGGTTTCGACTTTTGTCCGTCGTCAGGTGAAATGTAATTGAGTTATGAAATATTGCACGTTTTCGTACACTACGAATAAAAGGTGCAATATTTCATAACTCAATTATATTTCACATTACGATGGTGAAAAGCCGAAACCGGTAGTGACTAAATAAATGTAAAAACAAGGAAGTACTTTTTATTACATTAATTAGAAAACCTTGTTATTGATCAAATCAATCATGATTTTTTTATCCTTCAACGGTATAAGAATTATTAGTTCCCTAGATATTTTGTGTTGCATCTGATTATTCCAACTCAGTTTTACCTTTGAATTCGATCATTGCCATTTTGTCCAAATTTTAAAGATTCAAAATCCAAACATACGTGGTGTTTACATTTACACGACTCTGTCTGTATTTGAGAACAGCTAGCTGCCGTCTCCTATTGTGATACTATTACTATTGTGATGTGTTAATTAATCAATTTTGGTAATAGTGTTGTGCTAGATTATTATATTATTTATTAATTGATAGATTTAATTATTACTCAATAAATTTCAAAAAGAATTCAATTTGGTAAATTATTTTCCGACACAGTCGCTTCGAGATTTAACGCATTGCTCCAATATTTCTCCTGCTTCGCAATTTCTGGACGAAAATGAGTTATTTACAGTCAGTATTATTCGTTCATTTTACTCAAGTTTGCTGGAAAATTTTGTGTTTCGTAAATATATGGTAGTCGTAGGGTCTAATTTGCAAGATGCGTTTTATTGTACTTGACTGCTGCCTGATGTTATGTCCAAATTTCGTCCGTTGTCACAATAACGCAAAACATTTCTGAATACTTTTCAAACATATACAAATTATCGACAAACGTTGCCTGTAGCTCATTGTTTCTTACCTATTGAGACTCGGCAAAACCACCTCGAGGTGGTTGACTAAAACCACCTCATGGATTTAATCTAGCATTTCGGGTGTCTCAGTTGATTTCGGGGGCTTCAGGATGTGATGTATTTTTGATGCGTGTTCTGCCACGTTTAAATTGATTTAGCCTAAATTTAATAGTTAGGTAGGAAGGACAAGATTTGCCCAAAGTAGGTCAAATTATTCTTGCTGTCTTCCATTCCGGAGAAAAGAATCTGTTTAAAGCTATGTCAGCCAACAAGTTAATGTCAGTTTAACTTGAGACCATAACTTATTTATTAATAAGAAGGAGACTTTATGACTACATATGATAACATATGACTACATATGACATGACGTCAGGTTTAATAATAGGTCTCATAGGTTTAATTTTACATAATCGTGTCCAAATGCGAAAACTTAATGAGTAACTACTCGATATAGTATGTAATTTAATATAATGTTTTGAAATTAATATAATCAATTGTGTCTTTGAAAAATTTACCCCACTCAGGAATGGAACCCGAGTCTCCCGATTCCCGGTCAGATGTTTTGGCCACTAAATTAGCGGGGCATGGATTTCAAAGAACAAATTTTTTTTATATAAATTAAACACACATACGAATCGTTTACCTAAATAAGTATTATGGTTATTGACAGTATCTGCAATTCATTAATCATACGTTTTCCGATAGGTGGCTCCACTTGTCTTGTTTGATTTTATTATATATTAATTTCTGTTCAATGCATTATATTCGGCACTGATAAATAAATGGGAAAAGTTAATGAGTAACAACTTGATATTATATAATTTAATTTAATGTTTTGAAATTAATAGAAGCATTTGATTATATTAATTTCAAAACATTATATTAGATTATATACTATATCGAATTGTAACCCATTAACTTTTCGCATTAATTTATCATTGTTGGTCGAATATGAAACATGAAACAGAAATTAATATGTAATGAGATCATACAAGACTAGTGGTACCACCTACCGGAAAAACGCATGAATAATGAGATGGTAATGCCGATAACCATAATACTTATTGAAAGTTACATATCATAGACTATTCGTATGTGTGTTTAATTCATATAAAAATTGTTTGTTCTTTAAAATCCATGCCCCGCTAATTTAGTGGCCAAAACACCTGACCGGCAATCGGGAGACTCGAGTTCGATTCCTAAGTGGAATAAATTTTTCAAAGACACCAAAGATTATATAAATTTCTAAATAATCGTGAATGTAAAATTATAAACCTATTGTGTTACAGCACATCAAAATATTTGAAAAGGAATTTGAATTATCCAATTCATATAATAAACATAGAAAATTATTTGTCATTAAATTATTATTTTAATTCAATGATTGCAGAACGTCGTAAACGTTGGTCGGATTCCTATAAAGGTGTACCAGATTCAGAAGAAGAAGAACTGCAGGATGGTGAGCAGCAACCTCGCAGCCCTACGGAAATTCAAGATGAACAACTCAAGCGTGAAGAACAGGAATTGAGCAAAATTGCAACCGGTATCGGGAAAGTCTTCCTTAAGAATGTCAAGGAGCGGGAGAAGATTAAACAATGGAAAGCTGCTCATTTAGATCCACGAAATGCATCCAGGTTACACATACAATTTTTACTATTGGTTTTACAAATGATTTTGAACTGCGGTGAAATTTATTTTGTAAACGTTTTCATGCACTTTGTACAGTTTCTGACATAATTTTTCTGTTTTTTTATTTTACTAAAAATGTTGAATACTATGTTGCTTGAATACTATATCTTTTACACATCCTCTATGTCACAGATGGCACGCGTATTAAGTTACTCTAAATTACAAATTAAATCTCTTAAAATGTAAATCTCGTGCGCCATAGCATTTTAACGTGAGACTGCACGCAGACACAGATCTTCATTCCACAGACTCAGTGGACTCGCTGAGGATACGGACACCTAAATACGTAAATAGTTCAGAATTTCAAGTTCTTGTGGGCAGCTGAAACGTTTCTAAAAGCTTGTTAAATCAAACGGCATTAACTATTTACAACATAGGACTATTGGTGTTCTGGTGACATTGCAAATAACATAGAACGAAATATAAATGTCAATACAAGAAAAGTCAAATCAAATCAATATCGCATTAATGGCGGTTAGCATATGAACACAAAACAAACTATAAGCAGTGCACTGATGCGGTGATAGTAATAAATGTGGAAAGTATGTCGAAGCGGTGTATAATGCACCGGGAAGGAGGGGATTTACTTTAGTAAAATGGTAGGAATACTAGGAACCACGATGAGCTGTAACGCCGGATCACTGTAAGACGCATAACACCCCAGCGGCCGTAGGTGTTACTCTTCCCGAGTGACTGAAACTAACCCCAGCGGTGGCAGGTTAAAATTATACACTCTAGCGGGTAGTACGGAAAGGAATCCACTAAATAACGCGAACACCCTGACAGTCGTAGGTGTTACTGTTGTCGAGTGACTAAACCTAATTCCGGCGGTGTTGTAGATTAGAATTGTACACTCCAATGGTATAGAAAATAGGTTGGTGGTGAGGTAGAAGGAGAAACAAAGCTATTCAATACACATACACTAATACAGCAGAATATGGTATATAAAAATCGCTTACCAAACGCGCTGGTCCTTACGGTGTACACTGCTGGTTGTTGTCTCGGCTTGGCTGCTCGCTGGCTGCTGCTGAATATCTTTCTTCGAGTTCAAAAAATTAGGAACTAAACTAATTTAATAATTTCACGGTTATTTATAAGCCCAAAGCGGGCGACTAAAATACTACAGTGTGTGATAACATTCGCTTAGCCATAACACATAATTCTTTTCCCGTGCGATTTGTCATAGCATCAGTGAGCCAGCCCACTCACATCGAATACAGCGAACACGTCTAGCATGGTCTCTACAGAACGACAATAACAAGCGAGCAGACATATGAATTATTAAATCGGACGCTTGCGTTATTTACATATTAAACAGCATAGCCAAAATCCCCTACTCCTATATACATAGGGCAAACGACATAGGGAATCGCTAAGCGCGTTCATGTCGTCACAACCTCCCCCCCCCCCCCCCCCCCCACACCAAAAGATCAAATAAAATAGATAAATAAAATTAGATATGTGTCACCCGCACGAAAACCCAC
>WYDF02149930.1:0-22590 GCA_009867245.2 Adranes taylori
AAACTCTCCAATCTCCCAACAATATACAATCCCAACAGGAAGTGGAGTTTTAGTGGGTAAAAATCCCACACTGTCGGATGCATCAGGCATCCTTCGCCTTTTGAAGGTTTCTCCACTTTCTACGTAAAACAAGAAAAAAAATGCAGTTAAAAAAACGGATCAAACGCATGGTGGCGACTGTGTACTCACCGTCTAATAGTATCATCGAAGTTACACATTTTTAAACCTGCTTAAAAGATTAAATTAAATCGTTACTGTAGTTTAAATACGTTGAAACCAAAATGACACATTTTTTATAAAAACATACTTAAAAACTGATTTTAAATCGATGTTTCATATTTAACAGTCTGTATGCAAATACATTAATCATATTAGGCAACCAAATATACAATTATGCCGAATAACAACTCAGAGAAAGTTTTCAATTACGTTTTAATATCATTCTTGTGATCTAATTAGTAGTATACTACACCAAAGTGACTATCAAAGTGATACCAAATCATCTACTTCATGGCGGTCAACGTCAATGTCAATAGAATAACTGTCCTAATGACAATAGAATAACTGTCCTTACAGCAATAAATGCTATTTATGCAGCAATAGATGACATTTATTACATTTCCAACAAAATTAGAATCTAATGAAAATCAAGTGTTCCTAAACTCAATTTATCAACAACTTGCATATTAGGTGCCCCCAACTACGAGTCTCAGCAAATGTACGTTTGGAATGTTTCGGGAAGACAATTACTTCTTCAGTAACCAAAAAAGGCGTAATTGTCTCCCGAAAACATGCCAAACAAACATTTGTTGGGCCTAGTTGGTACACAATACAAGTTGTTAATAAATGGAGTTTTTGAACACTTGATTTTCATTAAAAAATTCTGGACGTGATCGCCACCTCATCTTTCATATACTGGAAGTCTTACGTTTTGTTATATCTTGCATAAAACAAAAGTTGATCTTTTTAATTTTCAGTGTTACCTTATAACTAGTCTATTCAACTCAATTAGCACAATAGTTGTTTAAGGTAAACTAAACAATATCAATCTATATTCGCCTATAAATCACCTACCCATGAATACCCCGGTCTCCATATATGCATACACTGCAGATCGCGGCTCTTGACTAACTTTTTCCCAGTATTTGCCTACGGCGCGGTCTCACTTTTTCCCAGTATTTGCCTACGGCGCGGACAGCTGTGCTGTTCGATTTGTCAAGGGCTACGACCGCTCTTGACTCTCTTTTCGGCTAATTTGTGAATTCGTCTATGCACGAATTCACCAACTCATTCTCTTGCCGTTTTTGACTCAGAATTTCCCCACTGTCGCTTTTGATTCACTTTTCTAAGTGTCAGCTTTGCGCAAAATTAAGGTCCCTGGGTCATACACAAAGTTTTATTTTTTTTAACTTTCATAGGAACCGAGATATTTAATGTAGTGCAATAGCCGATTTGAGAAAATAGATCGCAAAGTTTAAAAAACACCCTGTATCTATGAACAAGCTGTTGGTAGCCCATACAATAAAGTATATTCAAGTATCATATCTTTTATAGTTCCTGAGTTATGTCGAAAAATTTGTAAAATTTTAAACGTGGCAACTTCGCGTTCTATACCACTTACGGGCATGGCACTACTTTCATTCGACGCATAATACAAGATACTATAATATGGGAGCGAAATTTCAGTCTTCTAGTTTTAAAATAGAATTTTTCAAAAAATACTCATTTTGAACCTCCCGTCCGTTTTTCAACTCACTTAATCCCTTAAATGTTAAGGGATTATTCGATACAAGATATTTTTAAAAAATTACAGCGAAAGATTTCAAGAAATGGACCGCAACATTTTCAAAAAAATAACACCCTGTATATATGTTAAATTGTGATTTTAGAAAAAAATGTTTCAAATAAAATCGAAGGGGCTTTAGGTAGACTATAAAGCAAAAATTTATTCGAATGTTGTGTCTTTTATAGTCTGAGATATATTGAAAACTATTTTCAAACTTTATACCAAATTACCAAATTTGATGCAAATCGGTTCAATAGGTTAGGAGTAATTCTTGAACGTACATCCGTACGCACACACAGCCACCGATTTTTTAAAGATTTTTTTGTGAGGAAAATTGTTCCTTATGACCCCATATTCGAATTAAGTATTAACAGTTGGTACTGATTTGAATACAAAAGACATACTAAGGTGAAATAGAAAAAATTCTCAAAACATGAATCCTACATCTTTCTTATTCCTATATGTACTTCATACGTATATGGTATATGAAACATAATCAAAATGTGGACTCCCGTACTTCAACATTCAAAACTAGGATCATACCACAGATTTTCTTTTTATGAGCATCTGAACCTGCTTATCAACAAATGCATTGCATCGTTTGATACAATTCCTCGATCTAGTGTGTGCAATATTATAACGACCTTCGGGCGTGTGATCTTGTGCACTTAGTATATGTCATGAAGAAAGGTTGAAGTGGATATCCACTACCATCACCAATAAGCCAACTAGTAACTGTTAAGTATCTTTGAATTAGGTGATGCCTAAATACAGAATTTCTCTAAATAAAAGCATCATAGGAACTAGCAGGAAAACTCGCTTCGACATTTAATATCCTCAATTCAGAATCAGAAATAATTTTTGGAATCTGGAATCATTTTTAGAATGATGGAATCCTCCATTTAGAATCACAAATAATTTGAACATTTTTGAAATGATATCTTTTTCATTTTTATACAAATGTTAATTCTCAGAAGGCTTTAATTGAGGTACAGTCAATTGCTCCTAAGAGCCAAGAAATCCTTTGGTCATAAATCCTTCTTAAACGCGTAATGTATCATTTCCATTTTATAGAAACATAATCCACTGGTCATTATTCGCAAATAATCATTTTGATCTTCCACGTCCAATAACAACGCTGAAGGTGCTGAAGGTATAACAATATTATAATTAATTTCGATATAACTAAGTTCGTTAAAATTAAAATCTTCAGTTTATATCAAACTTTTTATTCTAGGTAAATTTTTAATTCCTAAATCTGACAACAATGGTATTTATAGCATTATATTAGTGCTAATATATGGCATACTATGTTGTCACGTTTATGAAAAATAATTTGCTTGAAGTCATTAGTTTTCAATTCTTATTTTTTGATATTTTATACTATTTACTTTTTTTCTGTGGGTTTTAAGCAAAGTTGACGTAAAATAAAATTGATAGTTACAACAAAATTATAATTAAGTTCGTTTTAACTAAGTTCGTTAAAATTAAAATGTTCAGTTTATATTAAACTTTTTATTTTAGGTAAATTTTTAATTTATAAATCTGACAACAGTGGTATTTATATTAGAGCATGACATTATATTAGTGCTAATGTATGGCATACTACGTTGTCACATTTATGAACAATGATTTGGTTGTAGACATTACATTTAATTTCTTATTTTTTGATATTTTATAATATTTAAGTTTGTTTTGTGCATTTTAAGCGGTTTATGTGAAATAAAATTGATAATTCAATATTATAATTAAGTTCGTTAAAATTGAAATGTTCAGTTTATATCAAACTCTTTATTTCAGGTAAATTTTTAATTCATAAATCTGACAAGAATGGTATTTAGAGGATTATATTAGTGCTAATGTATGGCATACTGCGTTATAGCCACTATTAGTGTTTTATATACAGAGATAGCTAACAAGCGCGTGTCCATGAATATTTTGTTATAAAATAAATACTATTTTACTGTAGCATTAAAAAATATTAGAACGTGCAATTATTAACGAATAACATATGAACAATACACATATCGCAACAATTAAAAAATCTTTCGTTGTTACTCATAATTTCATCTCAAGATCAAACTAAAAATACTCTTGTGTAAGCTGTAATTTCATAGCGTACTTGCGAAATGCTGGTCACTTAACTATTTAAGAATACACAAAATAACAAAAGATCATAGCAGTGAAATAGACGAATTGTTAAAGAGATTAATTTTACTCGAGGGTTCGATCCCCGCTGGCGAGATATTTTTTTATTCATTTTCAATTTTTGCTATCTTTAAAATTTCTTTTCAAACCTATTTTTGGAAAACAATAATTTCTTTTTAAATTATTTATGGGTAAGCAATTTCATGGGTCGGCAAATCTCGCAGAGGCTTAAAATAAAACGAATGGTTGTGGCTTACGGAAATCCCTTAACGGTGGAGGACTAGATCATCGTTGCCCCGAAATTTTTAAATTATGCGAATTGCTACCTACCTATCCCCACTACCTATCCCCGCCTCAAATGCATGTACACGCCACTAATGTCCTACTTTTCATTGTACATAAATTGGTCACCTTAATTCAAAGAGAGGTATTCGGAATCCAAATGCTGATTAGAAGACCTTAAAGAAATTTGGCAAAATTAAAGAAACTTACTGATTCCTTCATTTAAAAAATATTTTTGGAAGGAACCCAATTTGTGATAAATTTTTATTGAAATATTTATTTGAAAGTTCGAAATACAAGATAATAATACATTCTCGTATAAAATCGCATGACACGCGCCGATATAATAAATATGTTTTCATTCTGCATTCCTGACGCATTCAAAAATCATTCAAACAAAAGTGAGTTTAATGAAATTTTTACATATTATATTGTATATAATAATATCTTATCAACTTTTTAATTGATATTTATATTTAATTATTCCTAGGTCAATCAATTGCTTAGTCTTTTGAATTTTTATTTACATAACAAAAAACAAAATCAGGTGATTTGTTTTGAACAATGCAGCATTAAAAATAGATTAAAATATGAAACAATAAAGTGTACTCTACTAATTTGAACAGTCCATGTGAGTAAATATTGTCATTTTCAAAACATAACAATTGGTCTATTACACTGTGTATATAGTTGTATGCTTCTTTGTTGGTCCACGTGCCTTTATTGGTATTAGAATATTATAATTTAAGCTCAACGCACAAATTTCCCCTTTTTAAGAGACTTCCTAAAGTTCTAAGAAAAACATATGATATGCCCTCATTTTTGTTTTTTTATTATTGATCTACTATTTTCACAATTGAAGCGCAATGCGAATATACTGCCATCGCCCACTCTAACTTCAATGGATTTCTTTAATAGGATGATTCTTTGTACACGCAATTAATTGTAGCCGCCTTTCTTCTGTCAAAACTGCTATGGCGGGCACTTTTAAGGCCACCATTAGCTTCGTGTTTCTCATATACAATGGGGTGTGCAGAGTTCTTCAAAGTAGTTGGTTCTGGGAAATCTTTACTATTTATTTCGCTTTCTCCAATCCTCTCGCCCACAGTTCGTATCCATATGCATCTGTGGACGAAATACATAGTTTACACTCTTGGCCCAGCTATTATATTCAGTCTAAAATCTAATTTTAATATTTCAGAGAGTCTACGTGCGATCTTGTTCGCCGACCCAACTTATAGTCGAATGTACATCCAAGGTATGTTTCTACCCCGTTTTATTTTTAATTGCTGGTCTCTGTATTTGATTGGATATTCATTCATTTTAATTTTACCAAATCTTCCATATTAATTTTGATCTTTCATAGTTCACAGAACTTAAAGATCACCTTTAGTTTCCGCTCTAATCTTATTTAGGCCAATTGTGGATTACAATCGTACGAGATAAATGCCGTATCGTCCGCGAATTGTAACACTTCTCTTTGCCTCAGATGAACTTTCGTCATTTTAACAGGACATTTCAGTATTTACATTCTAAATATTAATCCATTTCGCCATAAGCGACCGTAAGCTTATTTACATCGAAAAAAATCCGCAAATGCAGTAGAACGTTTAGTTTCTTCCTAAACACGTAACATCTAACACCTAATGCATATAATATTGTCAATCTCGCAAATTCCTGAATACTGTTTTTAAGACTATTTCCATTAATTTCGATAGGTTGCTAATAACGCTAATCGGTCGTCTGTTGACCAGAACAGCTGAATTTTTGTTATTCTTTGAAATGGTGACTAATATCTCATTCTTCCAACATGCTGGAAAATAACTGCATATTGTAACGAAAGAATTGGTCATCGTGTAAAATACATCACACTGTATATAGTTATATAAAATATAGAACAAAGAGTGATCAACTATAACTAAAAGATGGCTACATTCATAGAAATAGTTTATTAATTTGGTCAGTAATTACGAAATGAGAAATACTAAGGAAGGCGTAAGCAGGGTTTAGAAGTCATCGTTCTTGTACCGAGCAAATTAGCACTTCGTATTATTATCGAACAGTCAAATTAATTTATCACTAGCCTTCATCTTCTTTTCGTATAATTTGAAAAGACCTAGAAATTGCCTGGAAAACCTTGCAGAAATACGGGATACCAGAGAAGATAAGAAAAGTAATTAAAGAAACATACAACTCTGTCATAAACGAAGGGAAAATCACGGAACCATTCGCAATCAAGTCAGGAGTTCGCCAGGAATGTATCCTGTCCCCAAGAATATTTCTATTGATTCTGGGTGAGGTGATGAGGAAAGTTACGAATGGAAAAAGGGCGGCGTACAGTGGAAGCTGACTGAAAGATTGGAGGATCTAGCTTTTGCAAATGATATCTGCCTACTCTCACAGAACCATATTAATATGGAAAATAAACTCCTTGAGTGGGACGCCAAGATGGTGGGTCGAAAGTAAACTCCACCAAGACAAAGATTATGAAGATAAACACAAGAGATGAAAGAATACTGAGAGTGAACAATGAGGACATCGAAAATATAGAAGAGTTCACGTACTTTGGGAGAATAGTTACTCATGATGGTGGTGCAGCTGCACATGTCAGAGCAAGAATCTGAAAGGCAAATGGGGCCTTCATTCAGATGAATCTACTCTGGAGGGCAAGGGAGATTTCCCCAGTAGCATCCACCAGTAGCTTGCAGGTCTTTCTGAATAGATGCCCCAGAAAACTTCTCCGCATTTTCAGGCCAAATGTGATATCTAACGAAAATCTTTCGAACCAAACGAGAGAGGAATCCGTCTCTATTCAAATCAATAGAAGAAAATGGAGGTGGATTGGTCATACTCTGAAAGCATCTTTTTCGGATGCTACTCCGTAAGATGCTGTGGAGAAACAAGTTTAGTTCTGGAATCCGCAGGGAAAAAGAATACTTGGAAGATCAAAGACATCATGGAGATGAAGAGGCAAAGAAGGAAGGATAGAATTTTGCAAAGCTGAAGGTCCTCGCTAGAAATAGAGTGCGCTGGAGAAACTTCGTCGAAGCCCTATGATCTCGATAAGAGCGAAAGGGATTAAGCAAAAAATAAGCCTGCAAGCTTACTTTCGTCATCTTACCCGACTTCCCTTATATAATTAATATTTTTTAACTCATTTCATGTTATTTCAGTATAAAGAAAATAAACCTTATAAAAAATAACGCACCTACACTGTTTCATTGGAATGAAAAATTTAATGCTAATTTTAAATCGAATTTCTAAAATTGGTTTTAGCATTTATTTAAAACGTCATATCGGAATGTAAAAACAACGTAGGAAGTGTGCGTGAGTTTGTTGACTTAATTTGTACGCGCGGAATCATCTATAAACGGCGATAATTCTACGCACTTTTGAAGTACATAGTAAAACGTAGTAGACACATTTTTAATTTATGTATCTATCGCAAATGGCAATGATAATTTATTGCGCAAATTTGTTTTTCAACTACTTACACTTTCTTCTATAAATATTTTAATATTCAAATAAAACGTAATAAATATAAATTCAGATGATCTAATGTCATCGAATAAAATAGTCGTCAGAGTTTCTCACCTCTGAGCAAAGAAAAAAATATACTCATTGGTGTTGTAAACTGTTTCGTCCGATTTTGTCCAACAAAAATTAACGACTAAGCTTAAACAAACTATTTAAAATACTCAATAAAAGTCACAAACAACCCCCATTGAATATTGATTTAATTACGTGATCCATAATTTATTAATTTAAATTAATGTTCACGTAATATGTTTCATGCTAACGCTGACGTAGCATGTAACTGCAGTATTGTTGCAGTGTTGTCACTGTTGTTTTTAATTCGATATAATCATTGTCATATACGTGTTAGTTGCAGAATGTGTTGTCGGTTAATTAATTCAATATAAATTAGTATAATAAATAATTTCATAATCATTAATGAACAAGTACTTTAATATAAAACACTTATACAAATAGAATGTAGAATGCAGACAGAACAAAAGAAAGCTTTCGCGCCAAAGCTACATAGTTTGTGCAAATTTCGAAGAAAGAAATAAAACAAGAATTGCCAAAAAACGGCATCGTTCTAGCTTACATCGAGAGAATGTATGCGTTCGTTTGCGTTTAAATTAGCTATGTGTTTTTTACATAGACTTTTTAATATTTTGATTTAGCGATTTTTAAGAGAGTTTTTTTTTGTATTCACGGCCACGAAGAATTAGTACGGAATTCTATTTTATACAACATTAACGGTTTCACTTGCCGAAACTTTATGAGTCAACAGTCATTCGAGCCACCAAATTTTCAATAAGCCGCACGATTTTCGCCTTTAAAATGTTTAAAATGGGCGAACCGCCAACTCCTATTCGTTTTAATGCTACGATTAGATAATTCCAGAGCTTCTGGTCACATACAGCTACCAGCACCATCACTTACGATACACAGGGAGTATATCATCGCCAAAATTCGCATATAAAAGGTCCACACAATCTAATATCGAGGCGGCATAAAATTTATCCACTAAAAAATCTCCTTTCAACTGAGAATAGTCCACATCATTTCTATTACCGAAACCAAAACACATCTCGATATTAATATATCTAGTTTTTAAACCAACAGTCGCTTAGGTATATGAAAGGAACCGCTCTGGGTATTCATAGTAATTATGATAGTACTTCTGTGGCACTAGCCTTTTAATTATTGACCATATACTGGTCACTGAAAGTCTTATCCAACTTATTCAGCCAGAATGTTTCGCCGGCACTTTAGTCACAACAGACCATTATCCACTTCTGGTCAAAACTAGCTTAGATTCAGCGCCTATTCCTCTACCATCACAAATCACTCTACGTAATATCGAAAATGCAAATTGGCAACACTTTCAAAATAAAATTTTACAAAACACCCCGTATAACTTTCCTAAGAGCACCCCTTCTGAAATAGACACCACTGTTGCCAATTTATCTGAAGTGATACAAAATTCAGCAACACTTGATTCCGAAATAGGCATTCTTTTCCTCACGATATCATTAACATGATACGAGAAAAAAGGAGAATTTATCGTAGCTATATTGCTCAGAGAGACCCTGCCACCAAATCCGAGTGGAACAGACTCAATACTCTTCTTCGGCGCAATATAATTGAGTATACGGAAGAAAGGAGAATTTATCGTAGTTGGGTTGAAGTCATATCAAAAGTTGATTACCATAATGGTAAACAATTCTGGCAAAAATTCCAACAGCTTACGGGTCAGAAATCCGTTCCAAAATATCACCTGACAAATAGTCAAGGTCAAATTCTAAACAACCCCGCCGATAAAGCTAAATTTTTGCGGATTATATAGAGTACCTAATAACGTAGTTTTTCAGCCCAATTTCCTTGAAGAAATAAACAATATCGTAAATGATTTACTTATCCGCCACACACCACATTGATTTTCCTGAACAGGACGATATTCTATATCGTATCACCCAAAATAACATATCCGAAACGCTAAATAAAGGCAAAACACTCCTGGTACAGACGCATTAACTCGTCGTATCCTCAGACACATTCCTGCAGAGACCATATCGCTCCTAACTGAGATATTCAATAAATGTCTTTTATTGGGGCACTTCCCAATAGATTGGAGAACTGGCCAAACGGTCATAATTCCTAAACATCGCAAAGATCCTAGACACGTTTCATCATATCGATCAATTACACTTCTTAACGTCTTAGGAGAAACTTTTGAAAGAATTTTTACATCTCGCGTACGAAAATGTCTAGAAATAAACAAACTTCTCCTAGAGACCCAATTCGGTTTTAGAGAATCACGCTGTATTATGGACCTTCTCCTAAAATTTCAAACAGACATCACACGAGCACTAAACAGTAGTCATTGCGCTCTAGCTGTATTTCTCGATATCTCTCATCTTTGGACTATGTCTGGCTTGCTGGGCTAGCTCGGAAACTCCATGAACTTCACATCCTTCACCCTAGGTCCAATCATATCTATCAGACAGTACAACCCAAATTAAAATAGAAGACACTCTCTCCAGACCAATATACCTTCAAGCTGGCGTATCCCAAGGTTCTGCCATTGCCCGTCTCTTGTACATTATGTACTGTCATGATCTCCAACCTCATACTCAGTATGCCTTGTATGCTGATGATACAGGCATGCACCCTAAAGGCGGAAACTGCAAACCGTCATCTGCAGTTGTCTTTGGACAACTTTTCAATACGTTGCCTACGACTCTGGCGCCCACATCAAACTCCGACTCTGGAACGAACCCATCGCTTTAAAAGACGAAATTTGCTAACCAGGTGTCATGTTTAACAGAACCTATTTAACAGAACTCTTTCCAGGGTACGCAAACGCGTGAATTTGATGTACACATTCTGAGGGCGCTTTAGAGGTTGTAATCTAAAAACTCTGCATCACACTTACTACCTGTGAATGAAGAATACTTCGAAAAATTCACAGATCACACTTCCAATTATCGAGTGTGCTACTATATGAACACTCTGCTGAAGCAATCACCGATCGTCTAAAATCTCTCCAGTCTAAATATCCGACTAGACGTGATGCAGAAAACAACCCAATAGCCCACCAAAATCTTTTTTCTGATTGGAACGCCAGCAAACTGCCACGTAGGCACTTCCCACATCTTCCAGCTTGAATTATCCAAACCATGCTGGAACCTCCTGAGGGTCTCCAATATATGCTTGAATCAATCCGGAAAAACAAAAAAGACAAGAAAACAAACATTTCCTTCCACCACATTATTTTCTATTTTAAGTCAACAAACACCCACTTGCGCACCCAAGCAACAAGTAGAACCAGATGTTATACAAGACCACCAGCAAAATCAGCTCATCCCATTAAACCAAACTCCCTCATCGGTTGACCATGCTATGGCCAAGGTTTTTGCAGGTTACCACAATTTCTAAAAGCATTCCACTCATTACCAGTACCAGACTAAATAGGATGATACATTCTAAAGCCTCCTTCAAATAAAATCTCCAATCTCCCAACTATAAAATATCAATAGGGAGTGAAGTTTCAGTACGATACCCGCACTGTTGGATGCACGGGCATCCTTCGCCTTTTGAAGGGTTCTCCACTTCCTACGTAAAACAAAAAAAATTATATCGATGGAATTGGGATCTTCGTTACTGTAGCGAGCAATATCGAGCATCTTGCAGTCACAATTAGCAATTAGAATGATCCTATCTATCTCTTGGTCAGTGAGCGATTGTCGCAGCCTTAAGACTGGTTTGTTCAAAGCAGTACTTATTTTGATATTAATATAATCATTTATAACTCTACAATCAAATATACTTATATATAAACGTCTAACTTTGTCCGTCCGTCTGTCTGTCGTATTTGTGTCTAGAATGCTTTTGATACTTATTATATCAGTGCTAGTATCTATCAGTGCTAGATACTTATTATATCAGAGATAGTTAACACTTTTGTAGTACGTACGAATGCCGCATTAAAATAAATTTACATTCAATACTAGCAGTGGCGTGGATTAAATTTTTTTTATTGTGTTAGATTATATAACTTAATTATCTACTTTACTCTGTGTAAATTACGAAAAACGCCGGTAGGGGTCAAATAACCCAACTCATTTGGATAAATAAAATATGACCTGGTAATGGATAGTCGTTTTACAACGAGTTATCATCTAGTATATAATAAGAAAACATAATCTAAATATTAAGCGAAGTATTACACTTCTGTTAACTCTTTCTTTGAAGAATGGTTCATTCTTCAATAGGCTAAAATGCATACTTCCAAAAACAACGAAAAAGAAAAAATACTGAAATAGGAAAAGATAATGGATACAACAGACATTAAATTTTAAAACTATACAATCAAGTTATGAAACCAAAGAAAAACAACATCGAAATTAAGGAAGAAAACCAAAAATACATCACACTGACAAAATACGTATAAAATGGCAAAATTAATAAAACCACATAATATAAAGATAGCGTACAGAATACAAAACAACATCAGCAGACAATTACAAACAAAGCATAGACAAATACAAACAAAGCGGAACATATAGTTAAATTGCAAAACAAGCAATCAATTTTACATAGGAATAACAAATAGAAACTTTTACACACGATATAGAGAACACCAGTATGCCCTAAGAAGACCGGGCATATATCATTCCCATTATACAAATCACATCAGTAACAATAATAATCTAAATGGAACAATAGAAAATTCAATGGAAATAATGAAATATAGCAACAAGAATCTAGAGCTAAAAGAACAAATAGAAATATACAAAAGCAAAATAAATCATAATATATTAAAACAGTAAATAAATTGTAAATTCAACAGCATTTTAGCACCACTAAAACTATAATACAAAACCAGATTCAAATCCAGTGCCATCAACGATAACAGCGCCATCAAACAGAACTGCCGAAAAACATAAATGACAACCTGCAATTACTCCTTTTAAATCAACGTTTGATAATTGGCGGATGCCCGAAACCGGGCGTGAATTTAAGGACAGTATAATAAAAAAACAACCATTTCTTCCCACCCCCGCAGTCCATGCATGAGAATTGTGTCCAGTCAAGTTGAGCAGGGTCAGCAGCATCCCACAATAGAAGAGGAAAAGAAAATATTTGATTCATTTTCTGTTAATCATATTAATTTAAAAATTAATATTTAGGTATAATAGATATTTCGTAAATTATAGTAGCAAAACAATACGTAAAGAAGTAGTCTTGGCTATTAGTTTTGTATATTAATTCATAGACGTGACCATTGATATCAGATTTCAATAGCAGTGATTGATATTTAACAACATAAATTTTTTAATTTATTATGTGTGTTGATACAGCAATAATAATTATTTCAAAATCAAAGCATATGTATCAAATAAACTCTTTACAAATAGAAATTTATCATGTCACAATTTGTTTAAAAATTATCTTCTAAACTATAAATTTCAATTAGTAACAACTGTAATTAATTTATTCCTTTACTTTAAGAAGTTTATTTGAATCAATTATCATTATCTATAAGCGACTACAGATTTGGGTAAAGTAGTAAAACAAATCAATTAAAGCAATTAGGCTTACACATTTGTTTAATTGTGTGTTACGAATATAAAAGAAAAGCGCCATGGTGGTTATGTAAAGAAACTAATAACAGAACCACGATCCTGCTTTAATAGCATTAAACCCTGTAACAAATGTAAATATAATAGGAGTTCAGAGCCCAATATAGAGTATAACATTACACTCCGAAGAGACTAGAGACATATCTCTCACATTTCACAAATCAGCTATCTAAACAATCACCCAAACAAAAAAATAGAAAACATGGTAATATATTGTATTATACTGTTTTTATAAAACAAAATTATTTGCAAAAACCTAAAAGAAATTTGTATATATATATATATATATATATATATATGTATATATATATACATATATTACATTAATCCATAATTTTTCGTAATGTGCACATGAATTGAATGTTTTGGCATAAATTTAAGTGTTGCTTTTAACCAGGCTATGCTGTATTCTGATAGCCCTTGTGATTCTCTTTAAAATAATACCGAAAATGGAGTACAACTCTAATGGTTCCAGAAATTTTGGCACTTAATATCTTAAAAATCCTTCATTGGTTACCATGGTAACGAAAGTCAACATATAAATAAGTATAATTCATAATCTTATAGAACAAAATATTCTACGTTTTAGGAGATCTATAAGATTGTACGCCTGCAATTTAATAAATGTTACAATCAGCGGAGAGTCCAATTATAATTTTGGGAGGGGTTCAAACTGAACACATCTATTATATGGCGGAAAGATGTGGTGGCGGTACCGTCCACAATTTATTGCCGCTATAAGTTCTTATCAGAATATTGTATATAGCCTCCAACAAAGTTGATAAATGGTATAAAACAATCAATAAACAATCATTAGCTAACTAACTCACTAGCTAAACAAATAAATTAAGAATTGATAATTAATAAATTAATTTTAACGACGGAAAGAAATGCGAGTTACAAGCCCAGATTTCACGGGCGGTCACTGAACTCTGCACATTCAGAGATAGAAGAGAGAAATAGAGTCAACTGCAGAAGGCCGTGAAACGCTTACATGCTACAGTGGTTTTAATTTAATGAGTTCAATCAACTTTGAGAGCGATACCTTCCCATTAATTGAAAAGGGCGTGCGATGTTTTGAACATTTTCCATGAAATATCCGCCACCGCGATCTCTCGATTGGCTGGTTCCTGCATTGGCAGGGGTTGCATGTCACTAGTTCTTTTGCACGTTAAATCTGATTGGAGAACACCCTATCCTAGAATCATAGAATATTGGCAGGGATGTGATGCAATATTGTTCTGTAAAATGCGTAACGTATGAAAGAACGCTTCTTATTGGTAGAAAATTCTCACTTCCAAAGATTTTAGCATAAATTTCGTCCAGGCGCCACCGAAATGTCCCAGGCAACGTAAAGAGCTGTCGCTGTTGAGCAAAACCAAAAGTCACTAATTTCAGATAAAAGGCCATTCCCAAGCCAGATGCACTTTGGGTCTTGTTTCTGGTAGTTCATGAGTGAGCATTTTTCGAATTCTATCAGTAATAATTCTCTAATAAGCAAACACGTTATTCTTGCAGAGTGAGTTAAATTTTGCACTCTTGAATATGTTTGGTCGCAAAGTGAGCGCTACCAACAAATCACCTATTTATGTTTTGAATTTAAAATTAAATTAAATTCACCTCGTCAACAGTAAAATTTTTATAATAAATCAGGCAAACACAACTTACATTGTCGAACCTTTGGGCAGAATCTTTCGATCTCTTATCATCTAAATCGTAAATTCTACTCTCTTACTGATCTTTATATTTCACCACCCCTCTCCGTGTCTTCGATCAAACCGAGAGAAGACCAACGTCGAAGAAGCCAAGTCACAATCACAGCCTCGCCAACAAGTCAGCCTCGGCAATGGGTCAATCACGCCAATGAGTCAACTCGCTAACGATTCATCCTGATCAAAACATCACCGTTACTAACGGGTCGACGCAGCCAGGCAACCAATTCGCCTTCCATAGCCACCATTCGCTCATCTTCATTTGTAGACCGTCTCCATTCACTCGCTTCATCCGTCAACGTCCATTTCCTCCGACATCACCAACTTCGATTCATATACAAGCTGAACGATTCACGCATGACCAATTTTTCAGAAGATCATTTACATCAAAATATCAAATACATTGTCAAATAACATTTTCATACAGTTCGCTAAAATTTGATCTTTATTCGTTTTTTTTTTGTTTTAGCTCGAAAGAAGACGTGTCCTAACTATTTTTGCATTATAATTAGATTCACATAAAAATTGTATGGCAATTAACGAGCGCGATTGGAGCCACTAATTTATTATAAATAGTATGAGAATAAAATCCACGGTTAGGTAAGCTCGCCTGATTTGAAAATTTAGCCCGATTTGAAAATTTATATATAGAAAGTTATAGTCCGCCAGACATAAAAATCCTGTAATATAAACTATTACAAAGTACAATGCTGCATATGTAGTTACATCCATTTTTACAAAATCATAAAATCGTATAAATTCGAAGCAATGACCTAATTATATATTTTATTGCAAGTTTAAAATGAAGAAACACTTAATTATCAAGGCAATGTCAAATTTTGTTGATTTTAGTTATCTACATGTATTTAAAATCTAATCTCAAGAATTAATGTGTAGATGTACACGTAGTAAGAGTTCATTTAAATATATTATTTCCGGTTTCCATTTGACAGCAAACTGAGAGATAAATAGCTATATTAAAATCTATGAAAAGATAATGTGTGAACTATTTGCAGTTTAAAAAAAAAATAAAGTCATTCCGTTCAAAGTGGTACAATAAATAGTATTGTTCAATGTATTAGTTAAGCTTTTGAACCTAAAGCCCGTTTAAAACTATAACAAAAATTGATACAGAAAATACTATACATTTTTTTGGTGTACATTAATAGAATTGTAAAAATCTGTAGTAATCATGTTTGAAAGTGTACTAAAAATTGACAATAAAAATAGTTAGTTGATCCTGCGCATTAATTGATTTCCCTTGTCACTGCTTGTCATTTTCTCTTGCACGATCGTCTGTGGCTGAATCGGCCTCTGGTTGGAAAACTATTTTAGATTTAAAACATGGATAAATTGACGCTTTTATTGAGCAGTACTATGAATGTTTGGAATATTGCGCTAGTATTGAATAACGCTAAAAAGAAAACACGTCGCGCTTTATGGACCGGTCGTTGGCTTTTGAAAAGGCAAGAAGATTTAAGAGTTCTTAATATACTGAAAAACGAATTAAAAGACAATGATCCTGAGTCTGAAAAGCAATTTGTAAGAGTATGTGGTCAGCAATTTTGCTGAGTTATTGAATCTTGTTAAAACAGAAATATCAAGAGAAAACAGTTTTAAGAGAAAGCATTTCAGCTAATTAATTCACAAGAACTTAGCTAAACAAATAAATCAAGAATTGATAATTAATAAATATAATTTGAACAAAGGAAAGATATGCGAGGCATCACACCAGAAGATTTCGCGAGCGGTCACTCAACTCTGCACATAGAGATAGAAGAGAGGCATGGAAACAACTGTCGCCAGCCACGTTTGCACTCCCGTGCATATAGAGAAATACAAGAGAGAGAAATAGAGAGAAGTCATCTGCAAAAGGCCTCGCAACGCTAGATGCTACAGTGGTTTTGGTTTTTGTTTTCACCAAAAGGAGAGAGATTAATGTCAAAGGAGACTAAAAAGTGATTCATTATTTCCTTGCACGTGTGTGGATTTAGACCATCGGTTCTTCAAACTTTTGCTTAGTCGAACGCTGAACGAGAAACAAAAAATTGTATATTTGCAGAGAGAGTTCCTTTTTTGTTTTCATAATGTTCTCTTTCATGGCTTCTTGGCTTTTTCCGGCCAATTATTTCTATGGGTTCAATAAACTGTGCGCCCGATGTTTTCGCCCGACCGTAGGCTTTACGATATCCAATTTCTAACAGACAACTTTTAATGGGTTTATTGAACTTTGCATGTTTTTACCTCGTCTGACCAGAGAATTGTTCAACGAATGTTCTTAATGAGTGCAATGAACTTTGAGGGCGTTACCTTCATCTAACCAGATTTTCTTATGTATTGAAAGGAACGTGCGACGTTTAGAACGGTTTCCATGTAAAAACAGCCACGTTAGTTCATTTGCAAGTGAAATCTGATTGGAGAACACTCTATCATAGAATCTTGGCAGGGATCTGATGCGATATTGTTCTTTAAAATTCGTAACGTACGAAAGAACACTTCTTATTGGTAGAAAATTCTCAGAAAGTAAGCGCTCTACAAACTTCGAGTACAGATCCTGCACCTAAAAAAGTTTTTTAATAAGACAAGATCCACCTAAACCATTGCATAATTACAAATTTCCTTTCAATGACACTGGCCGGCATTTTAGTGCAAATTATTATACACGAATTTCAAGCAATGGAGAGCAAGTTTTACGAGACTGGCTAATGAATATTCTTACACAAAAAACTCGACTTGTGTCGCAAAATTTTCGACAGTGTAATTTATTCTCTTTCAAAGGATGGTTTAAAAAGTTGGAAGCACCTCGGCGAAACTTTAAAAGAGCATGAAATTTCAAAAGATCATATTCAGGCCCAAAAATCATGGCTAGAAATGAACCAAAGGTTAAAGTGCTGTAAAACTATAGATGCGACCGCTCAAAAAATTATTAATGCCGAAACAAATCATTGGAACGAGGTGCTTCTAAGAATCGTAGCAATTACTAATATGCTTGGTAAAAGTGGTTTAGCATTTCAATAGAAAAATATAGAAAACGAGATAATGGATCTGCTGCATCAAAGTGTAAAGTCTCATATTATTGATGAAATAAAAATCTCTAACTATTTTTCAATAATTTTAGACTGTACTCCTGAGATGAGCAAGGTAGAGCAAATGATTCTTGTAATAAGATATACACATATTTCAATCAATAAATTTGACGCATATGTTGAAATTAAAATTAATGAAAGCTTTTTAGGCTTTTTACAAGTCGAAAGGTCAAATGTCTGATATTATAATTGGAGAACTTAATGTCTTGGGTTTAAACTTGCAGGATATCAGAGGGCAGGGGTACGACAACGGGTCCAATATGAGGGGCGATAAAGCAGGAGTGCAATCTAGAATTAAACAATATAATACGCGAGCATTTTATGTTCCGTGTCGTAGCCACTGTCTGAATCTTGTTGTTAATGCTATGACAAAAGCATTCTATGAAGCCGTTAATTTATTCAACATGGTCCAAAAATATATTTCTTTTTTTCGACATCTACTTTTCGATCGGCAATACTTTTAAAACATGTTAAAGGTTTAATTTTGAAACCATTGAGTGACACACTAGGATAGACGCATTAAAGCCTTTGAGATTCCATTTGGAAGATGTATACGACGTCTTCATAAGCATTTACGAAAACCAATAAATTGATCATTTAATATAATTTAATAAGAGACGAGGAATGGGCTTTATTAAATTGTATTAGACAATTTAAGTTTTTGTCTTCATTAGTTATTTGGCATAAAATACTAAATTCCATTAACCGAATAAGCAAGTTAATGCAAACAAAAAATTTTGATCCAGCCTCTGCACGAAATAAAATTCTAGGACATAGGACACAGGTGTCCCACTGCATAAAACACTAAAAATGAATACGTTTTATGAGTATGCGATAATTGAAACCAAGTACTATGCTTATTAGTAACCTTAGAGAGTTGATTCAACAAAACTTCCGTAACAGTACTCTTACAAGTACTTGACAATCTAATACTCTACATAGCACGTGTGAACTGGAGTGACTTCACCGGCAAAGTGAGAGATTATGTATGTATGTACATGTAAATAAATTTTTGGTAATAAAATTATGTTAAATTTGTCTATATTTGGTTAGGTTAGCAAGGGAAATATATTATTTTTATTACCTTTTGTTATTTCTTACTTTTATAACCTCTATTTTCTTATATGTAATTTCTTTATATTTTGACCTTTGGACACCGCACATTTTCGCACAAAAATTCCTTCAGATTTGGGTTCGGGAAGGTCGACTTAATCTTAGAAAAATTAGTACGTCCAAAAACCAGTATGGACCTATACGTCATTTTTTCCCCCGAGAGACACAAGCAATACATATGTGGGACACATAAGTACCGAGTGTAGGGGTCTCGATTAATCCATTAGGCAAGTAAGGCAGCTGCTTAGGGCGGTAGGCTGATGAAGGGCGACAAAATTTTTAATGAAAATACTATCCAAAAATGTAAAAAATAAAAGAAATACGCATCTTGCATCACCCTTTACGCATACTAATGATTAGTACACTGATAGGGCTCATTTGTATACCAAACGACCGCGTATTGGGCGAACGCAGCCAACAATACAGTTAAAGTTTATACGATTTTACTTCACTTTACAGCTCTGCAATGGTGCTTACGCTAGTATTAGCTTTTTCGGTGATTCCCCGATGCGCGAGTTCGGTGATTATCTGAAGCGCGAATAAAACGGACGACAGACGGGTAATTAGCGATCCGATAAATGGCTTATTGATTTATGATCAATCGATCACTTGTGGCGTGGTAAATAGCAACGTATAAAGTTAGACTGCCTCTTTGTATCTAGTTCGCGTGGGTCGAGCAATAAATGCATTCGTGTTTCCGTGTGTAAGATGTCTCAATTAAATAAATTTGGTAAGTAAAATTATATTATTTAATTAGTTGTGGGTAACTTCATTTCATCATTTGGCAATTTAAAAAAATGGAAAAACGAAATCGACTTAGCTGGGCGCAAGAAAAAATTGCAAATGAAAGATTGCTTCTAAGTAAAGTTCCATAAAATTAATTCGTTTTTTCCTTCGGTGTCTACACCTATTAAGGCACCTACATCTACTTCAACCTCAACAGAGCAAAAAACATCAAACAAGAATGATGATACTCAATCGTTCCAATCAGGCACTACAGACACTGGAATGATCGCAATACAAATACCATCACTACCATCATTGGTAGTGATGTCCACCATCAATATACTATATCTGAAGACCCAGCTGATTGGATAATTAACGGTAACACAATAGAAGGCGTTATTAGAAATGCACCAAAACAAAATCCAAATGCTGATTTTATACCCTCTGCTGTTAAAGAGCATTCTACAGGTGTAAATTGATATTTAACAAAATAAAATTTTTACAAGAAAATGTTAAATGGGGAAAAACAATTTAGAGATTGGCTACTTTATACTCCCTCAAAAGGTTGTGTGTTTTGTACTCCTTGTCGTTTATTTTTACAAGAAGAAAATTCTTTTATTACTACAGGGTTCAATGATTGGAAAAATGCAAACGCAAGATTAAAACAACATGAAGAATCACATAACCATAGATCTAGCATTATACGTTTATTTACCAGAAGTAAAGTAGTTAACCGAATAGATAGTTCCCTTACAAATGCATATAGAAATGAAGTACAATAGTGGTGTGATGTTTTAAAACATGCCGTAGCAACTTTAGTTACATTAACAACCAGAGGGCTTGCACTTTGAGGGGAAAAGTCTAAAATTGGATCAGTCCAAAATGGAAATTTTTTGGGATGTTTGGAACTCATTGCTGAATTTGATCCGTTTTTACGTGAACATCTTGCTAAATTTGGAAATGTGGGCCTCGAAAATTGGAAAAGGTATCAAAAACAATTATTGATGAATATGATAGATTCAACATCAGATGTGTCACATTTTGATCAGCTGGCATTCTTAGTTCTCTATGTCTCGTCCGAAGGTATACCCATTGAAAGGTTTCTTAAATATATTCCATCGACTGGCCACAAATCTATTGATTTGGAAATAGCAGTAACTTAAAATTTAGACATTATGGATTATCGCGGCCAGTCTTATGACAATGCATCAAATATGTCCGGTGTATATTCAGGGCTGCAAACCAGAATTAAAAGTCAGAACAAACTTGTAGAGTACGTACCTTGTTCAGCACATTCGCTCAACTTGTCAGGCTCTCTTGCCGCAGTCATGTGAAATCGATACCTTGTTTTTCTGCTTTTTGCAAAATCTCTATACGTTTCTCTCAGCTTCGGCCTATCGATGGGAAATTTTAACAAAAAAGTCGGCTGTTGGAAAATCCCTATCAAGACACTAGCTGGTCAGCAAGGGCTGATGCTCCTAAAGCTCTATATGATGGGTATAATGAAATTCAAATGTCACTTTCCCAACTGAGCACTGATAAAAGTCAAACCCGGGCTGTAAAACATGAAGCACGAGCACTCTGTGAAAAAATGGACGAGTTTGAAACTTCTTGTTTTTTGCTGTCATTTGGCATCACATTAGAGAGAATGAACACATCTAATAAATATGTGCAAAATCCTGCGATTGACCTGGGTTCTGTTGTTCGAGAACTGGAAATCAAAGAACATTTAAAGAGAAAACATCTGCCATTGAAGGCCCTTTTGTTGTAAGATAATGCTCCAGGACACCCGAACAAGGAAGAATTGAGAGTTATGACGGCTGATGGTTACATAGAGGTTTTGTATTTGACGAAAATTACGACTGCACTGATTCAGCCGATGGATCAAAATGTTATGAAGACTTGAGAAGCACATTACAAGAAGCGCCTACTAATTGATATCCTTAGCCAATCAGATGCAGATATCACATCAATCTTGAAAAAATTTAACATCAAGGATGCCATTGTCAATGAAGCATTTGCATGGCGTGAAGTCAAGTCTTTAACTCTGATAAAGATTTTATTATCTTTATTTAGATTTTATTATCTTTATTTAGATTTTATTATCTTTATTTAGATTTTATTACAAAAATCTTTAAACTCAATAAGAAACGATTTTGCAATTTACGAACAAGAATCCAAAAATATTTTACAAGATCAGACAAAATATATAAAGGGGGCAGTAAAAAACGAAGGAAGGTTCAGTTTTGATGACAATGTTGGTGAGGAAGCATCGTTTTCAGCCAGAGATAAAATGAAAATCGAAACATTGTACGTTATCATCGATGTAGCCATGGAGATCTGAAAAGACGCTTAGATGCTTACCAAAGTATTTATGAGCGATTTTGTGTCCTAACAAATTTGGACATACTTGGAACTTGGAAAATGAAACAATAGTTAAAGAAGGAGAAAGTTAATAAACATTTATGAAAATGATTTAGATGCTTCGTTTATTCAAGAATCTTCTTCTTCTTCTTCTTATTCAGCCATTGAATATCCACTGCTGGATGTAGGCCTCCCCTTTCTCCTTCCATTCCGAA
>WYDF02150041.1:0-22589 GCA_009867245.2 Adranes taylori
AGATTCGCTTTTGTGTATCTGTTACATACACAATATATCTATTATTTCAGCGCTGCGGCGCTGTTTTATCAGTGTTTAGCCAGCGTAATAAGGTACAGATAATAGAACCTGCTCTGGCAATCTCCGAGTCTAGACGCCAATTTAGGATTATCAGACGGTTAACACTCTGTCTAAATTTATCTTCGGGAAGTAAATAATGAACCGGGAGAATATTTGGAGAAAGGAGAATTGTGCATGGAATAAAATATTGCATTTGGAACGATAGAAAATAAAAGTTGGAATGAAGAACATGAAATTGATGAGGCAGTAGCGTATCGAGCAGAATTGGCGCCCGGGGCCAGGATACCTTTTATAGCATTCCAATAAGGTAATACTTGAAATTTTTCGGGAACTCTTGTTTGTCTTAAGGACTATTTGGCGCCCTTCTGCGAGTAGCGCCTAGGGCATGAGCCCCCCTCCTCGCTACACCATTGGGCAGAGGTGAATGCAATAAATAATCTTGAAACGGAATTAATGTCGGAAAGAATGATTGTACCTAGCAAACTACGGACTTGTAATTATATAACGCATTATTAGTAGCTTGAATTGTAATTATTTTGGTGTTGTGATCAGCTCGCCCACCGACAATCAAGTAGACACCTTATTTTTTCCAATTACATAAATTCTCTGAAGTTTTCATTACATTTTTGATTAATTGCTACAAAGACGTCAAAAACTCTTAAAACGTATTGGCAGTTATTAAAACTCTTGGTAGAGGAAATGCCGCTGACTCCAATGAGATACCAGTGGATCTATGGATGAATCTATGCAAACCCACATAACTACGCTAGCAAGGATATAGTTAAAGCATGGATGTTGGAGATAGCGGGTTCCTGAAGAGTGGAATAAAAGATGAAAATGTGCTCATATAGAAAAGGCAACCAGTCGGATTCGTGGAGTCACAAGACAACTAAAATAATGAACAGAATACACAGAGTATATGCACAGAGCATATTGAATGGATAACTTGAGTGTAAGAGTATTGACGGCCGGTGTTTAGAAAAAGGCTAATCACATAGTGAAAATGATGCAGTACACCTACATGATACTGCAGGAACTAAAGTGATATAGAAAGGGTAAGTGAAGGAAACATATATTTGCACTTCCTCGATCTGAGTTCCTCGAAAAGCTAGTTGTAAAAAGTATGAAGGTATATTTAGTCTGAGGTATAATATTAGCGGACGGTTAGTAATGAAAGTATATGTATTTGTCAACTATAAGGGAGAAGAAGGAATGGCTAGGCAAGACGACGAAACGGCATACATCTAATATATGACACTTTATCCAAAACTGCGATATTTAAGTCCAAAATGTTTGGCTATTTTCGCTGCTAAATAATTGGATTGTAAACTTGCAAACTTCCCTGAGATGTTTATACCGTTAGCATTGCATAATCTAATCAATGTAAAAATACTATATAATAGGATAAATCTTAAAATGAATTGTTCTGACACTAATATATTTAGATATGACTGTCGATTTATGCGCATCTTTTAAAACATCATAACATACCTTATGGTCTAGTTAAGTCTCCTTCTGGTCTAGTCAAGGAAGCCGTCTGCCGAAATTTTACGATTGGTATTAAATCCGTAAGTATAATTAAGCTATGCTATTAGTGGAAGCATAAAATATGATATAACTTTGTGTAGCTTACCTTTCATATATATCAAGATAGCTTACATTGCACAATCGTTTACTGTAGAAAACGATTTTCTTGTTAATACCATAACTGGGACCTGAAAAATAAATATATGATTTAATATATGTAACGTAAATTGTCACATGTTTAAAAGAAATCCTATAAAGTTGACAATTCTCGATAGATTTTAAGTAAATCTGAAAACTGAATCCATTCATAATTAATTTGCATGCATCTCCCTTATACCATTGTTGAATTACATTGTCAATATATATAGTAGCTTATAATTTGCATTTAATAGGATTAGTCCCATTGGTCAAAATGGAACTAATCTTACTGGAGAAGATAACAAAAGTAATTAAAGAAGCATACAACAACTACACATACCATGTCCTCCTCGAGGAGAAAATCACGGAACCATTCGCAGTCAAGTCAGGATGTATCGACAGGGGTGTATTCTGTCCTCAATGATGTTTCTATTGGTTTTGAATGACGTCATGACGAAAGTCACGAATGGAAAAAAGAGGACATATAGTGGAAGCGGACTGAACTATTGGAGGATCTAGATTTTGCAGATGATATCTGTCTACTCTCACAACCATCTTCATATGGAAAAGAAACTCGAAGACCTCGAGTGTGAAGCCAAGATGGTGGGTCTGGAAGTAAACTCCTCCCAAGACAAAGATTATGAAGACAAGAAATGTAAGAAGACTGAGAATGAACAATGAGGACACTGTAAATGTAAAAGAGTTCACGTACCTTGGGAGCATAGTTACCCATGATGGTGGTGCGGCCACAAATTTGAAAGACAAATGGTGCCTTCATTCAACTGTATTCATTCTGGAGAGCAATAGAGATAGATGCCCACAACGACCAAACTCCTAAATTCGGAACCAATGTGAAAGCAGTGCTATTTATTATACGGTTGTGAGATTTAGAAAGTTACGACCAAAATCACCAGTAGCTTGCAGGTCTTCCTTAACAGAAAAATTCAGACAAATTCTCCGAATCTTCTGTATCTAACAAAGATCTTTTGTTCTGGAATCGCAGTGTAAGAGGAGACATGACAGACCAAATACGTCATGGAGAAGGACTGTAGATGTAGAGGCAAAGAAGAAATTGGTCTATCTTTAATAGAAGCGACTTTACCATGTTTAAAAATTAATTTTTTGATATATCGCAAAAACTATTAAGATCATTGAAGTAACTATGCTAAAAACTTTTCCATTTTATTTCTAATACTTGTTTTGAATTAAAATTTAATATAAATACATGTTTTTCTATTATACAAACTTATCCATTTTCTTAAAAACAGTTCCTGTTATTTAAAAAAGAAATTATGCTTGAAGATCTTTTAATCTTTTAAACGATTGATGGCATTTAAATTAAGCTGATAATCACAAAGCTCAAGTAATTTGATCCTGATAAAATTCCACAACCCTATTTATCTCCTTTTCTATGGCAAATGTATGTTTTTATTTTGCCTATACATTTTTACATCTGCATCATCAGAATAATGCCTCTATATTTTTACCCTGCATGTAACCTCCTTGATTCTCTTTGAAACGAGATCCAATCTAAGGAGTTAATAATTTCCTTTAATAATTTCCTAACTGCAATCTATTATCACTTTGAAGTAATCCATAGTCACTTAATAAATTGTTTAAAAATATATGCAAAGTTATTTAAGAAAATATACATCTTAATCCCCTCCCGTAAATCCACGACTGATTATTTCTTTAAAATAACATCTGAATGAATATTTGCAAACATAATATTTACTATTTTAATCTTGTCAAAGCTTATTAAGAATACATCAACATATTAAAAAATACATCAACATATTAAAAACAACAACCGATTACAGCGATAATACACTGTGTGATTTATTATATATTTGATTTTGAATTGTACCGTATTAAATGCAAAAGTGTGAGAAGGTTCACTACAAGAACTATGGATTTTTGTAATAACTAACTTATTAAGTTTTAAGCTAACATTAGAATGTTGACCCAATAAAACGCTAAACTAATAAAGCAGTTGTAGTGATGGTCCACGCTAAACAAATCAACTTTTCCTTTATGTGGCACACACTGCAACTTCTACCTTTCAGTATATGAAATATTGACTGACAAACCCAACTACGAATATTTAAAATATCGTTCCCTTTTAGTAAATAGGGTTTAAATGCGCGCCATATACATACATTCCATTATTTCTATTTTCCGCTTAGTGTGGGCCCACATTTTAGTACTTACAAAACAATGTAAAAAAGGCCTAGCCAGAGGTAGAAATATCATCGCTTTTTCTGCCATGTATCAAAATATGGCTGAACTTAAAATTAGCATGCATTTTACCAAACCACCTCTCTACCACTTCACCCCGCAACGGTCGACGAACATTAAAAAACACAAGATTCAAAAAGTAGTCAAGATAAAAATTTGAAATTCAGAATATGAAAATGAGAAAATGTTTCCGATTAGCTGGTAGAACGGTTTTGAAAAATTTTGATAAGAACATAGAAAATGAAACAATAATCCGATCAGAATAGCATTCTGTCTAAAAGTTCTTCATATGTTCTTAACACAAAGCAAGAAAATTTAAGATATCTCATGTATATAGCGCATGCAGAGCGTGAATAAGAAAAATTAGACTATCAAAATAAACATCAAAATTTATTTAACCTAACCCCAGATATGCCAGAAATGTTAAAGCCACAGTTAATTATTAAAATTGACAAGTCACAATGGAAATGGAATTGAGGAATAGACAGAATGAATCGGACCCCAGATGTCATCAAAAATTATCGCATAAATCACTGCGGCGAAGGCCCGCCGAGACGAGAGTAGGTTTGGTTAAAAAAAAGTAGGTTTTGTTACCCGAAAAAGTATTCTGAGGTGTCCAATGTGTTAAAAGAGAGCACATAGTTAGGTTTTTTTTATTAGGCAGGAGTGAGATGCATAGATGAAACAAACTTCTCGAAATTTCTCCCGAAGCTCGGTAGGAAATGTATTGACATAAGACTAGATGAGGGTATAAAAGGCGGGGGTCTGTTACCAAGCTGGTAAGAATTACGCATAATTTTATTAGAAAATGAGTAACTTAGTCTAAAGTTTATATTAAAGTATGTACGCGTATTTACTCGTTCAATTTTATTATGTGAATTATGGCTGAATACAATGTGAGTAATGATTTTCTTTTCATTATAAACAAGTAGTTTAGAAACTCAAACAACTTGTAAGTTCTTTTGATTTTACTTTGTTAAACAATTTTGATTTTTTCTTTGAATAAATAATAATTATTTGTTCAAAGTAAAATCAAAATTATTGTAACAAATCATTTTCTAGTATGAAGCTAACTAAATATGAATTTAATTGAAATGTCATAAGAAAATATCATCGAGATGTTTTCCAAGAATGTATTTAAATTTAGTTTGTGACTATGCACTATTATTCTCCGTATTGGTCGACACATTGGAGCTAATTGAGCCAATTTAAGTGCAATTTTTCCATAGCTCATTAGGTAACTCAAAAACATGGGTTGTAAGCGCAGCAACCACCTTTTCTGGTATTAAAAACAGTTGTTCACGCCTTTGTTCTTCTGATATGGGATAAAAAGAAAGACCCTTAAGTCATTATTTTGAAACCTCTGATATCGGCCTCTCATTAATTCAATTAATTAATAATCGCAATAAGCAATTCCTTAATAAATCATAAATTAAATGAGAAATCCTCTAACAATATATATCTAAACTAACTAATCTAATTCATCAAAGAAATATAAAATGTATAATTAAATATAATCTTATATATATATATATATATATATATATATATATATACATTAATCAATCAATTAATCATAAGTAAATTAGTTAAATTAAGAAGAAAAAAATATATATAAAACCATAAAATCCAGAAAGAAAACAGTTAAGGTATTTATACAAATAAAAACATCAGACCAGTTACGAGCCAATAAGAAGCGAGCGGCATATGATCACGTCAAAAGCTTTGTACTTGCCGAAACGGCAGCGGCGCTCATTGATGTAGGTATATACGTCTCCGATATAGCCAACGAGTTTTCTTATGATTATCATTTTAAAATAAACATTTCATTTGTCCGCTTATGCAAGTTTGGACAGGAAATTTCATCCTACCACAAATCTCTCAATCTTCGTTAAGTTTTTTACCCTTTTGGTGCTTAACAATCTGATTGGATATTAGTTTAACTCGTCAACGAAATAATGCAACTTTGATATTTAAATTTTTTTAACGTTTCAGGAACAGACTTTTGATTGGCCGGAAGTATAACCTTCCAAAAATTTTGTATCAGAAGCTTCTTTCTAACTTCGTCCTTTTTGCAGTAGACGCCGTCGAAAGCCATCGACTTATGCAAAACACTACACTACAACGGATGTTTCCCTTGCCAGAAAAATCGCTTAAAAGGGAGGCTTTCAGGCCAGAATCGAATTGGACGCAATTTTCGAGTTGTTGTCTTTTGGGATGGCTGCGAGAACCCAATCAAGCTAGAATGAAAGCTTTGTTCATTCTGAAATAAGACCTAGTCAATTCCTTTTAGTCAGCGAGAATGATCGCATCCTTAAAGCATTATCTGATCTTAAAGCGTTATAGTAAAATTTAAAATATTCAAACAACATATTAAATATATTAAATATATATTAAATATACGAAAATAAAATAAGTAAATTAAAATTCTACAAAATAAAATTCAACTTCTGCGATACAAAAAAAGAGGTTAAATATCCAACGACACATTTTCTGCTGAATCTTTCGATTCCCAATTAATTATCACTTTCTTCTACTCTTATTCTCATATTATTTTCCCATTATCCTTGAGTAATGGCATCGATGCAAGATATGGAGAATCACACGAGAAGGAGACGTTGCCTAAAACGAGGACATCACCGACGCCAATTTCAGTACTTCACCGACGCCAATTTCAGTACTTCGGCAGAGGCCTCATTCCGTCAATGCAAATTAAGTCAATATCCTCAGCATCATTATTCATCAACAAAAATCCAATTATCATAACGTTTCAGTGCATTTATACGCCTGCGCGCATATCTACGAAAATTCTACGCCAACAGCGCATCGATAAGTTTCTAAATCGCCAATGCTCCATTCAATCACGATCTACATATTATTCAGCCAAGAATCATTTATTTAATCCTGTCAACTTCAAAGCCGTTGGTACAGATGAGAAGTTCGTTCCAGAGCCGTACTCATAGATGAAAAAATATAATACAATATAATATAATATATACAATAATATTTAGTTCGTCGCGCTTTATTTGCTTCATTATTTTGAATCGAAGAAGAGAAATGGATTGGCCTAACAAATTTTGAATTATATTTAGAGTCAACATTATTGTCAGCCATTTAAAATCGCTCTTCGAGACATATATTTGCAGTTATAAATACTAGAACAATAAACCATACTATTTAAACTTGTTATTGCCTTTCTGTCTTTATCATATATAAGAAACTACGTACTTTATTATACAAATTAGAACAAACGAATTCCTAACCCAACCCTGAATCTCATGCAAGAACAAATTATGTTACAAACAGAATAAAATATAAAAAGCAGTATAATTGTTATAAACAAATTACGATCCTGCTTTGGTTAAGCCAATAAAACCAGTAACAGCTCAAAGAGGCAATTGTTTGCGCCTAAGGATGCCTAAATTGAGCGACCTGTTATATGACAATCTTATTTCATCAACGACCACGGACTATGACTACGAACCACAATTAAAGTCATTGAACCTGTGTGGTGTTTTACTGCTAAAAGTAAATTGAGCGACGCACAATTTCGTTGCAAAAACTCAAAACGGAGCATCGTTCTAAAAAATAAGAAATAAAGTGGACAATTTTGATTTTAATATAAAATATATGTCTTCGAGACTAATCTAATAGGTGAAAGATGTTATTATCTTATTGGAACCATGGTGAGCGTGGTCTCAGCTCTAAACATAGATTAATAAATGTTAAGTTTCAACAGTCGTAAAAATTCGGAACGACCCTTTAAAGCTTTTGTTACCTTTCGCTATATATTTCGAGTTTATTGCAGTCGGCGGAATCAGCTAAGCCGGGAGATTAGTTTTAGCGTCTATTAAAAACTTTTGTTCTTCTGTTCTATTCAGACAAAAGTTAAATTGTTATATCACGAGCATAAATATGTATAATCGTATAATACAAGTTTGCATTTAATATCATAAAGATATAGGTATGAAAATAAAATAAGATAAATAATCCTTTATTTGGCATAAACAACTCTACACAACTCAATTCATATTTAAAACAATTTAATTTTAAATAATTTCCACAAAATTTCAAATCACTAACTATATACAAAAGTAATTAATTTATTACATTCCTGAATTGAGAAGGGAAAATTACATTTCCTCTAAATCCTAATAATCTTATCTGCCTCCATCCCCTGCTTTTTCACCCTCTTATATACTTCTTTCTAATCTTTCTCATAATTTCTAATCGCTTTCTCTCTTTTCCAATTTTTCCTCCAGTGTTCCTCTAATTCCTTATCATTCTCACTCCAAAACAATCCCTTCACACACTTTTATTATCTAGTGGTTCCAGTTTTCCTCTTACATCCCGCGTGTCCTACACATTCGCTCTTGCTCATTCATTCAATACTTATTACCACCCTCCTCATTCCTACATCTGAACCTTGCAATCATACTTTATCCCCCATGATTAATCCCCCATGATTTTATCCCGCATGATTAATCCCAATACTAAATACCTGGTCATTCTTTCCTCTTCCCTGATCCACCAAATCTTACTGTTATACCTACTATCACATATACCTCTATTCCTCTCCTGCCGTTCCACTTCATTCATCATTTCCAGAACTTCATTACCATCCATCATATTCTCAAACCATCTATGCGTATACCTCCTTAACTAACTTACTCCCTTCATCGTTCAGTACTTTCCCCTCAAAGTTTACCATCTTTTTCACTCCGTTCATCCAGCATTTATATTTTCCGAATTCCTGCAAAATTATATCATTCGGAGTAATTCTATCTAAACCCAACATCCTTTTCATACATCCAACTTGCACCGTCTCAATCATATCTCTTTCTTCCACAGTCCATATCTCTGCTCCATACAACATTACATTATTCACACATACTCCCATTCTCTTCTTCCTTATACTTACAGACACTCCAAATCTTCTTTCCTATACCAACATCAATCTTTTTTGTTATTATTTTAGCATGCTCATTGCACGTCGCATTTTGAGCCAAAATGTAATATCAATTTTAGTCTTTTATATACGATTCATGAAAATTTTCGATTTTGAGCTTCTCATTGGGCAGCATATTTTGAAGTTCTCTAAGTCCTGAAATATTCTATTTGAAAAAAATCTGTGCACTGGTTAAGTATGTTTAAGAATTTTTGCTAAACTGCTGGAATTAAATTTTGCCCACATAAACCCATTTGGGACCATTTTTTTTAATTTATTCGTTTTTCTATTAGAATTCATATACATATGAATACATAAACAAATATTATTTGCTAAACAAGATATTGAAATGTTCGTTGGGGGGTTGGAAAAATTGTTCCCCTTTGGGAATGCTGGTCAATTTAGAAAGTCAGTTTTGAATGGCTAGAATACAAAATACTCAGAAATAAATATGTGTCGTTAGTAGGAAAGGAAATGCAAAATTTTTACAGTCGGAATATAAAAAAATGTGGTAATGACTCATCTACAGTTTGGAGAACGATGAAGGAAATATTAAATATAAAAAATAATAGAATAAATTTTATATAAGACCAAAAAAAAAATCCGGATCCAAAAGAAATGGCAGGAAATATTAATGAATTCCTATTAGAAAGCATCGAAGATCACAATGAAACTATAATAAAATAGTCTGGCACAAACTGTAAATTAAAAGTAAATATAACGCATATATTGATGAATTAAACCAAAAACCAGGTATTTCTTTGAATACCATAGACAAAAAAAGTATAGAAGAAGTTGAAAACAAAGGAAAAAATCTAAATGGATAGGGTGGCCAAGTGGAGCCAAATGTAACAATGTTAAAAAATAGTTGAGATATTTTAAGACACATAATCCAATAATTAATGAATTAATTGATAATAACAAGTACACTTTCAAATAAATTAAAAATAGCTCAAATAATACCAATACCAATAAATAACGTAAGACCAATAAATACTTTCCTTATAAGAGAAAAAGTACTGTGAATTAATAAACTTTGTGACGGGAGTATTAAGGAATGATCAATCTCGCTTTCGAATCAAATACTCCACAGAAATAGCGATTCAACTGAGTACTGAAAACTGGAAACACCAAATAGGTAATCAAAATTATGTAATAACAGTTGGACAAAATAATTAAGCTAGTTGAATAAGTTTTAAGCAATTAGGGTTTAAATAAATAACGCACAATTGAAATATATTTCGTTATCGATTTTCAAATGTACATTTTGCTAGTAACAAAACTATTCGTACAAAGCGGTTTATTAATGCCCTTCAAACGTGACAACAGCTTCTTTCTAGCATGAGAAGCAAGCAAAATTGTATCCGCAAACGCATTTGAATGGGCCATACACCGCCCGCTTGTATTTTGCCAATAACTCAAATTAGGCCTGGTACCGACATTCGGTGCTTTCCGACGCATATGATAACTAAAGAATCTGCATAAACCACTCTCGTTCAACCTTTCTTCGTTTCGATTAGTGTTTCTATAAGAAGTTGGACGTTTGTCAATTGAAAGTTTACAGTTATACCTGTTTCTCTTTGCTCTTATTGAATTACCAAAGCCAAAGAGTAATTTTCGCTCGCGATTGTAATCTACGGTTCAGTTCAGTCTACAAGAGACTAACTTAGTCTCCCGGGTCCTGCCGACAAAGAAATTCACAATTTATTAGACAATTTATTGTTCTCAACCACTTAAATTCAATAAAATCATATATTTTTTTAGTTCAAATTTGTCATTTTATAATTATTGTTAGTTCAAATTATTAGTAAACTCGCGTTATATAAATTCAGCACAGTATTTGATTTATGCATGAATTAATAGTTATATGTAGACATTAATTAACCTCCCTCTTTACGATTCGGGAAATATCCTTAACGAATCCGAACCACGACCAGCAAATTATACAGTCCACTGCTGCTACATAAATACATTGATCAAGTTTGCTCCAGGAGTGTTTATCGATTTGAAGAGAGCATTTGAAACGATTGACAGAAATATATTACTAAAAAAGCTACATGGTATAGGAATTAAAGACACAAAGTCTATTAGTAGTTAAAAGGCAGTTTGAGTGATAGACATGAAGTAACAAACCTCACAGATAAACAATCATCACAACAAGAAGTGAAATATGGTGTACGACAAGGAAGTAACCTCGGGCCACTGCTGTTCATCTTATTTATTAATGATCTCCCCAAAATGCTGGACTACTGTAAAATAAAATTATTCATAAATGACAGACTTATTTACATTGAAGGATCAAACGAAGAAGATTTAATTCATAAAATTAACAAAGACTTAGAAATAATAAATGACTGGATTACAATAAACAAATTAATCCTCAATACCCAAAGCACCAAACCAATGTTTATAAATTTAAAGGAAAATGAAGATATGGGAGTCGTGTACGATAATAAACTGGACTTTAAGAAACATTATGAATAAAATAAATAATAAATTTGATAGAAAAATATCAGTGTTGAACAAGATCAGACATCTAGTGCAAGTGAAGTTGAAGAAATAGATGTACAATGCAATAGCAAGACCACATTTGAGCTACTGCTATACAGTTCTTGCATCGAAAACAAAGATTGAGGAAATACTATTTTCAATAAACAAGATAGCTAGAATTATTCTAAATGCCGACAAAGAAACTTAGAATAACTGATATGCTTAAGGAGCTGGATTGGAATAGAGTAGAAAACCAAATACAGATAGATGCAATGACCTTCATCCACAAGATTGAAAATAATCTTCTACCAAATACTTAAAAGAAAATACACGTAAATTTAAGAATACGCATAGTTATGACAGAAAAGAATGGTGAAAGAAGTAAAGCTACTCAACTGATGCAATACAATGAAATAATGTAAGCTATATAATATTGCTTACCAAAAGCTTAACTGCTGATGACCTAAGGCTGGCTAGTATGTCTGATATGGCTGGTGTGGCTGGCTTCGTCTAAACTTGACCAGAAACTCTTCAAACTATAGCGGAGCTCGCTGCTGACTCTCTTAGACAACCAAAAACTCATTTTAAACGCGTAAACGCGCTTATTTATAGACTAGGAACCATCCTCGTGTCTTATAGCCTGCTACGGGACGTGCGAGAGCATGCACACATTATGTGGTAACCCGGTACGGTCTCTCATACAAATCAGCATATTCACAGAAGTTTAAACACAGCGTACAATATCCGGATACCAGCAAGCTATAGTAGTATCACACATCTGCAGAATACTTTATATTATATCATAAAAATAAAATATCTTCATAAGTCTGTTTGACAAAGGATTGTCACAATACAAAAAACTAGAAAAATCTTTAAAATCAATAAGAAATATCACGACGTTCCGAGAAGCATTAAATACACGGTATTTAAATAAATAAATCTTAATCGTATAAATAAAAGTGATAAAATAATGTAAAAAGGAAAAAGAACAAAGCTCTATTGAGCTAATAAACAGTTACAAATACAAATACAAATTTATTATATATTGAATATTTTAGTCATTATTATATTCGGGTATTATTAAATGTTGTTTTCGAAAACCTTGATTCAAAACTTTGAAGTAAATTATATTTATAATACTTATAATAATATAAATTTATACTAGTCCCATAATCAAAAATATCTATAAAAAACAAAGGGACGCTTGGCGTATGAAAACATGTCCGCAATGAATGCATATTTTGCAGAGTTTCCAAAAGATTACTTTTTGGATGGTTTAAAAAAAATTCGTAAGCCGCTGGATTAAGTGTGTAGAGTTGCAAGGGAATTATTAAATTAAAATTAAGTCTTTCATTGAAAAGTCATTTTCCCGTCAAACAGCCCTCGTATACTTGTGCCCCTTATTAAACATTATGTTTTCATTTATCGTACATTCCAATAAGTGCTGGTTTTCAAATAATGTAGTCAAAGAAATATAGTTGTCGAGCATAACAATGTTAAATATAAATATTTTATTACTTACACGTTAGATGTCAAAAATAATAACCGACTACAAAAAAGCCACGCCTCGTCTTAACATTTTAAAAGCCAGTCAGCCAATTAGAACACATTTGCGAATACAAAAGAATGAATATAGTATTCTAAGCGCTATTATACACTATAGTTATAATTATACTACATAAATATATCATTATGCATGCATTTTCATGTAAATACAAATTATTTAGCTTCTACCTTGAAATGCAGGTTCTCTATTAAATGTAATATTCTTTGAGACTATTAGAAGCGAACAATAAAACTGTAAACAGTTACCCTTTAAACATTTACTTTTAATAATAGAAAATCAGAAAAAAAAATTGTATGTAATGTACGAGGTGTACCCTCTTAATTTTCAGTTACAAGAAACTATCTACGGCATTGGATTAGAAACAAGAAAAAGAAAAGTTTAAAAATTATTAGCTCGTAAAATATATATTTAAAAAAAAAAGTAAAGAGGTCGATACAAATTAAAATTCACGTGGATATGTAAGTTGCTTAGAAATTGTTTACATTTTGTTTATTATGAATTGAATTGTTTATCTTATATATAAAATGAATGTTTATTTGTCTGTCTGTCCTTTATGATCTCGGAAACTACATAAGCGACCGAAGCGATATGCACACCATGCATTGCAACGGTTGGTGCTAAGTTAGGTTTCTGTTTTGGTTGTTACAACGTGAAGAACAGGGAAAACGGGAGAAAACGAAAAAATCAACGAAAAACTTATGTTTTAATTGTTACAACGAGAAAGACGGATAAAATGGGAAAAACGAGAATAATCAAAAAGAACAACGTGTTTACGCAGTGAACAGGGTAATGTCTGGATCTTTCAGATTCTTCCAACCTGTAGATTCCCAGACATTGCAAAATCACATACTAGTTGTAATATTTTAAATGTATATCCATTTTTGTTTAGGTATCCCATAAAAGTGAATCATTGAACTGATGAAATTATTGTCTACTGATAGGAGACATCTAGAAGGTGCGATCCACGGATAATATAATCCTGGATGGTTCAGTAAATATTTTAACTTTATAGCGTTGATTGCAGGGAATCTACAGTGATATCTCAAGGATGGGAGCCACATCTGCAATACTCCTGGATACCTCTAAGCAACATTTATATTTATTTTAGTTTTCTAACAGGTGGAGTTATCTGGAGGATGAACACTACGGTGGTTATACTCACAGATAATTCCTCGAAAGCATTTTTTGTATTATTGATACGAAATGTTAACATATAGGCGATATCTGGAGGATGGGAACCTCGTTAGGCGTTCTAATTATTCTCCCAGATATTCCCAAATACAATATAAATATTTCTTTACTAAATGATTTTTATGTCATCAACCCTAAATAAAGGAAAATGATCTAAAAGTAAAAGTTCCTGGATTAAAAAATATCATCAAATATCAAAAGTAAAAGTTCCTGGAATAAAAATTTTATTGTTAAAAGCTAGCAACCTATTATTACATATGATTTGATACACAGTAATTTAATTTACGTAATAAAAGGGTTATATTATTTCACATATTAAAATTGCATATTTACTGAATTGCAAACTCAGCATTACTTAATGATCTACTGATGTAAGGTCCAAACAATGCAAGGTCGTATTAGACATGCAAAATATACCGATTATTTATACCGAATGTATAGGAACGTAATTTATATAAAACAACCGAGACTTTTATTCAGAACGTCAAGCAGTGTGTTTGATTTACAATGCATTACCAAATTTCATTTAATTAATTACGGTATTTTCAAAAACTGCTATCATCGATCTAAGCAAGTAGTCTAGCGCATAAGCTCATACTTGTTCATAACGTGTTACAACGAAAACGAGTTATAACGGGAAAACTTTGCTGATAGAATACATTATACCATATCTGTATACAGCGAATAATTCAAAGTATAACATCTTAATATATGTAAACTTACATACAATCAACGTTTAATTGAAAAGTTTTGAGAATTGGTTGTCGGGGCATTCATAGCGTAATGGTTGAGTATCGGATTCGTACTTCGATGCAATGAGACTTTACGCCTATATTTGGAATAAGAAAATGTGTTGATAACGGCTATAATCTGTGCTAGAAAAACGTGTCCACCTTGCCACAATTTTTACAACTAATCCTTAAAATACCCTTTTCATTACAAAGTTCGAAATTAACGTCTATTTAATTAAAAATTTGTCTTACTGCGAAAATGTAAATACTATTTACATTTCTTCATATTAATCTAAACTGCCCAAAGCCAGTCCAATATATCTGTGTCTTGTACTAATTTCAATATTTCCTGGTGAGAGTGATTTTGAACCAATTCAGATTTAACTTTCATTACTTCAAGTAGGTCTCTCCTTCAGGATACCGACGCTTCATATTCAGCAGCTAGCAGTTTCAGCAGATCTGAGGTTTTGTTCTTACAAGTGGAGGTGAATTTTCACCCGTCATATGAAACTCTGCAATAATTCTAATAACAAATAATACTCTTCGACAAGTGTGTTGTCTTTGTGCAACACTGCGAGCTGCAGAACACTAGAAATGTATACATTACAATAATGGATCCGAAAAAATGTTAAGGCATAGGAAAGAAAAGGGTTCTGTTCGTTCGACACATTAATTAATCCGTGTGAGATATTGAAGATTCGTTCATTGACCTAAAGACTGATGCCGATTACTGCCCAACTTGTTTCTCAACAAAACCTATTGTTTACTTGCATTTTTTTTACTCTCAATCAAATTAAAATTATGGCTTTTTACGCACGGAGTTTTATTACACTCCTAAAATAAATCTGGGAATAGTCTTTTTCTGAAGAAGTTACGCAAATGAAAAACTTTTGGTTATTGCCAAAAACATTATTTTCTTTTTTTATTATTTTAATTTTTAAAAAGGAACATACATCTACGTCATTTTTATAGCATATTGTAACGATAGAAATGTATACGCAACTTAGACAATACAAATTTGTAATTCGACGATTGTAAAGCGTGGTCGTTCTTCAATTATGCGAACAAATATTAGTAATGCGAAAGGTTTCTCTAGTCGGTTTTTCTTTTTTTGGATACATTTCTATCGTTATGCCATTAACTTTTTTTTAAATTCTGTGGCCCTGAATTGGTTTCGCGGGGGGGGGGGCATATGTAACGATAGAAATGTCTACGCAACTTAGACAATTTAAATGTCATGGTTCTGATTAATTACGTAATTAAACAATTTTGAGACAACCACAATTCGTACTTCTATTAAACCTTTGGCTGCTCTCGAAATCCAGTACGTTGAAAAGTACATAGTAGTCACTCCGGTCAATCAGCGTCCTTTGGGTGTAGCCCATTAGAGCTTTAACAATTAACACTCTGTTTTTATAACAACTTACGTCGAGTGACGTCTTCTCATACAGTTTCCGTCGCACCGCCGTGAACCCAACTAGTCGAGAGGCTCCGTACACCTTCGGCGATGAATCGCGATAGAGCCACAATCGTACTTGCAGCCAGGAGAATATTCTAGAATTTAGAGTGGAAAGAAAATAGACATTACACTTGTTAAAGGGGGGAGCACTATAGCTACTGCAGAGAGATTTGACGCACCGTAGTCCCTCCCCTTTGCTGGCCAGCTGCAGACGATGCCTCGGCTGTGTGCGGTTGTTTATATAGGGCGAACCCTAGTGGTCCACGCCAGTTCCCTTTCAGTTTTTCCACTCAAAATTCAAAGTATTCCACGTCACTTTATTCCAAAATGTCGCCCAATATTTCATATCGATTTTGCTCCATTTTAAGTACTTCTAATTATAACTCCAAGTAAAAAAAGTAACTATTTTTATGTATAAAAGTAAGTCGTTAAAATTACGACAATGTAGATACAGTTAAGTGAATAAAAACCGTAAGTCAATTTTATTATTTCAATTATTAATTCTGACTAGAGAAATAATTCGTAATCAATCAGTAGTAGAGTAAATAATTAGTTAAAGTGTGTAATTATTAAACACTATGAATTTAATTGTGTGTAACTATTAAATTCATTGTAAGAGTACAATTAAAAGCTAACGTAGATTTATTCTTTGCGTAATCAAGCATTATTTGATGACGCCATCTTGTTAATCATCTTGTTCACGTATGAACGTGTTTTTGCTGTAGAGACGTAGCTCGTAGATTCTTAAAATATATCTGTTCGCTTATATAGAGTGTAATCACGATTATTGAATTTTGAAATGCGTATTGATAAAGATAAGAATTCTTCTTGAGTTTGATAAAGATAAACCATTTAAATGTATTTATTGGTATGATGATATATATTAAAGAAAACTTAAAACTGATTGATAGTTTTATTTCTGATTTGACGTTATTATTGTCCAGTGTAATTTTAGTGTGTTATGATGTGAATTGATAATTTCCGAACTTCTTCTTTTGTTAATTGGTTCGTTGCAAGGTTCAAATATCGTGTATCTTGTTTTATATATTCTTCAAGTTGCATATAACAATTTGTTTATGTTTTGAATATACCGAGTGATTCAAATTAAGTATGCTTAGAAATTGTCTGTATTATTTTTATACTTCGTTCGGTATATTTTTAAAAGCGATTGGTACAACTAGCATCCTACAACATTGCCAACATACAGAGTTCTACGTTTTCCCTTACTGACATACAGGGTTCTACATTTTTCACCACCATCTTGCGAATTTGGCGCCCTCTAGTGCGTTGCGCGGGAACAGTGTCATAGTCCGTGTGGTTTCCCTATACTAGTGGGACGAAGGTTGGCAGGTTAATAGTGTGGTCACTAATATATGACGATGATATAGACTGTATGGCGAGTAGTACCGAAGAGATGAATGATAGAATGTAGAGGTATTTAGACATAAGTGGTTTGGAAATTTATGTGGATAAAACTAAATTAATGGTGTGTAGAAAGGAGGGCAGAATGTACTGGAAATTACATTCCGAACTGGTTTCTCCGAAGCGGCTTAGGGTTTCTAATAGACGAGGGCCCTACAATTAACTGACTTTGTACGCAGCGACTGTTTAAGAAAATCGCTATAAAGCTATTCATAATTAAAACCTTGCAAAATTAAACAAGAATTACCTCTCGCTCTACCGTCGTTTAGAAAATGTAATTTCGTTACATTTTATGATCCCGAATAAATCATGAATTTTCTCAACAAATTGGAGTTTGGGTAGGGCCTGATTCCTATGTACTTGTCGAAATTTGGACGCGACAGTATATTACAGCTTTTAAAAAGTAGCCCTATTTTTGTTCCAGATTATTTCTTATGTTTTATGTTAGCTATCCCTAAAGATTACTGCTTTGTTTGATTAAAAAGTTGAGAACCGGAGTTATAAATCATATTCTTAAATTAGCTCTGCATTTCTTGTACTTACATGTACGAATTAATCTCCTGTAAATATATTGCGTTCTACATTATAAAATTAAAAAAAATTACCTTTCGTGTTGGAACCAAATAATCCCTAATAATTTAATGTAATATACAATTAAGACATTGCAGGTTCAATTTATGGAAAACCGGTGAATGGATTTAAACCATAAAATAAAAATTGATCGGCGGCATTTTAAGTTAAATGTAGAGATTTTGTTAAAACGCGATTTAAAAACACAGTACTTAAACTTAGCTTAATGCGTAAAGTGAAGAGAGTGTACGGCGCGATACATTTCAATGCTGATACATGTTCAATTATCGCTGCCGAAATAACCATTTATGGTCTGAGTTTAGGCATAACTTACCTAACCCATTAGCACCCGTGGTTGTCAAATGACGACTTTTATGTTTATACTTTTTTATTTTGTTTTGTATTCTATAATGATGAAATTTCTTAGAACAATCAGTGGATTTGTATTTCGTAACCAAAAAATATTTTTAACTAATTTCTGCTCCCATGTAATCCGATATACTAAGTTAATCAAATAATGCAATTATTTTTAAGCTTTTATATGTTTGTTTATTATAAGAATAGCTTTTATACACTTACATGCATTTTGCTCTAAAGTTTTGTAGAGAACATAAAGATATTCCTTCTGTTACATAATATTTCATTTTTGGTCATTATTTTCAAAAATTTTAGTTTTGACGACCTTGGAAAGATACATGTACGAGGATTGTTCGGTAACTACGTGGCTTAACAAAGAAAACGCAACTTTTTTTTGACAAAAAACATTTTATTTTAAATATAGTTTCCTACTCGCTCAACATACTTATTCCAACGATATTCCAAATTAGCAATGCCTTCATTGTAGGTCAATGAATTCAAGTCCTCGAAATAGCTACTTACAGCAGCGATTTCCTCGGAATCAGACGAAAATCTCTTATCCCTGAGCCATGTTTTCAGATTTGGAAACAGATGATAATCACTGAGAGCCAAATCTGGGGAATAGGCCGAATGAGGCACTAATTAAAATCCCAATTCATTAATTTTGGCCATTGCAATTGCAGACTTGTGCTCAGTTGCGTTATCCTGATGGAAAAGCACTTTCTTCTTTGCCAAATGAGGCCGTGTCTCTTTGATTTTGTCGCTTAATTATTGCAACAAATTGGCGTAATACTCACCATTTATTGTTTTCCCTTTTTCTAAGTAGTCAACCAAAATAATTCCATGAAAATGCGAAAACACAGTTGCCAAAACCTTTCCTGCTGACGAAAATCTTTTTGACTTCTTTGGTGGCGGAGAACCTTTGTGTGTCCATTGTTTGGAATGTTCTTTGGTTTGGGGAGTGTAATGATGGACCCAGGTTTCATCGACGTTTATGAAACGGCGTAAAAACGGCGTCTTTCGGATTGCGGCGAAAACATGCCAAAAGGTCAGGAGAAATTCTCAAATGATTCAGTTTTTCAAAAAAATCTCCATTAGAGCCCTTTTAGGCCAAAAGACAAAAAATCCTTCAAACTGCCAGGATACCAGATATTTTGAAAGGACAGAATGGAAGCACCTAAAGGAGGCGTTATCCTGGCAATAAGTAATAAAATAGCAGCTAGAGAAATAGAAGTCAAATCGAAGCGGTAGGAGCAAAAACCTGCATTGCAGGAAAATAGATAGCATTTGTCAGTGTACATAACAAACCAAATTCGATCCCACCAGAAGAAGAATTGATAAATATGTGTAGAAATGGAAGAACAGTGTTTGGATCTGTGATAGTAAACATGTTATCTGGGGATGCAGGGGAATTTTTTTTGGCTTTATCAGAAAATACCAGGAAATGAAAGTGTTCGGCCCTGGAGTTGCAACATCGATACCAATAATAGGGAAAGGGTATATAATAAACCTATTTATATCAAACAGGCTAGAGCAAACCTTAATAGCGGAGACCAAGTTATGCCTAGGTGTAGGGACAATAGAAAACAGAGAACAATAGAACCAAAGCAGAAGCAGAACAAAACAAATTGGATTAGGTATGCATATTACATGGAAAGTTAGACCAGCCTAGAGCTAATCAAATCAATAGGACAGATAGAGAAAGCAGTGGAACATCTAACTGCAACAATTAAAAAAAGCATTAAAAACCTGAAAACAGAATAACAATAGAAGAGAAATACAGCCGAAATATAGAAGAATTGAAGCAACAAATAAACAAAAAGCATGAAACAGATCACGCCACCTCCACGAAAAAGGTCGATATAATGTCGACGGATCAAAAGCAAATGGAATAGGACAACTGGGTACAGAATAGCTGTCAGGATGAACAGATCGAGTTGTAGAAATTAATACGAAGGCTTCGAAACGGTCCAAAAAATAACACTCCAGTACAACTCAATAATAAGGGACTCAAAAAGTAGGATGGGACTCAAAAAATAGTACAAAAATCAATTGAGCAAATAAATAATTACCAGCCAACGGAAGGAGAAATCATAAGAATAGAGGAAGAAGAAGAATCATTTTTCAAACAACCAAAATGATGATAAGTGCAATAAAATTATTACCGAAAAAAGTAGTGGACGATCTCACATGAGTAGTCAACATGAAAATGGAGCTAGCCTAATTTCCAACAAAATGGAAAAAAGCACAGATAGTGGGTATTGTAAAGAAAGGTAAAGATCCGTCAATGCATCGAAACAGAAGGCCGATAAGCTTGGTAAACTTAGTGGGAAAAATCCTGGCGAAAACAATACAAGATCGGTTACGGAGAGAAAAGCAAGAAAGAAACATTCTACCAAAGTCGCAGCTAGGATTCCGTGGCAGACTATTGGCAACACAACAAGCAACCCAACTGGAAGCCTGAGTGTATAAGAAAATGGAAGAGAAACATAAAACACCGTTTGCAGCCTTTTTAAACATCGAAAAAACATATGATAGGGTATGGCGCAATAGACTGCTACACAGATTGTGGGTGACAGGCATTCCATAAGGGTTAGTAGAATTCTGCAAAAGTTTCCTGACAAAGAAAGTTTTTAAAGATAAGGTAGGAAATGAAACGTCAAAGGAATGGAGAGCTGAAGAAATACTACCGCAAGGGTCTGCTCTATCGCCAGGGCTGTTTAGCTAATTTATAGCAGACATACCTAGACAAAGTTACGTCTCAAGTGAAAGATTAAAGTTAACTCCAGGGTCAAGTTTGACAGGAAGTTATATTTTAGGTTTTTGGATTTACACAATCTATTCCGTGCGACATAGTCAACGGCGTCCAATAATTTAATCCACCGTAAGGAATACAACGCTTTTGAATTCCAAACTCAGAATTGACGAATCGAATTCAACAAGCATTTATTCCCATAAAAATTTTAATATCTTCTTAAAAATGCATAAACAGATAGAATTTCAGATCAAATAAATGCTTAATTAGAATCAACCGGCGATAAGTGTTTCAATATAATTTATATCCGGAAGAAATTCTCATTCAAAATGAAGAAGATGGCGAGGAATTTTTAATTAAAATTATGATGGGTCCGACATAAATGGATATTATTCTTTCGCAGAAATATATCTACAGCATATACAAAAGAATTTACGGCCAGCTAGATAGAGTTTTTCTTAGTTGGCGCTGAAAATAATGTGTTGAAGAATTTTACTATCGCCAGCAACAATAAAACATTTTAATATCTTTTACAAATGGCCGACTTTTCGTGTGACTACGCGAATATAATGTGTGTTTGAGCATGTGACTATACTTCTCCCTATTGTATAGAAGTGCTCTATGTCTCATAACGATCAGGTATTTTATTTCATGTGTGCGGAATAGTTTTTCAACTACTTGTATAAAAAAATATTAGGTTAGATGTAAACTCCACATAACATTCCGTGGGTATATTTTTATTTTACCGAAAGTATCCTTAACGATTAGCATAGTATATCGTAACGTATAGTATAGTATATTCTAAATCATCGAGAATTTTAGATATCTTTAGCTCAGCAATGCTTCCATTATGCTGTTTTTGTTTTAATCTAATCATTTGGACTTCTTCTTCTTCTTAAGGTGCCATATCCATCTAATGAATATTGGCGACAATTCTAAAATATTCGTCACGGTCTTGCGCGACTCTGAAGAGTGTGTGGGCATCAAGATCAGTCCAATCTCTTATATTTTTGAGCCATGAATATTTTTTTCTTCCGATGCCACGATTTCCCACAATTTTTCCTTCCATCAATAAAAATAAATTACATTCATCAACTCATCAACGCATAAAATTACGATTCTCGCATCAATTATGT
>WYDF02150152.1:0-22587 GCA_009867245.2 Adranes taylori
GAAAGAGGAGTCAGACAGGGAGATACTATCTCCCCAAAACTCTTTACACTGGCACTAGAAGACGTCTTCAAGACGCTTGGGAAGAAAACGGTATTGAGGTGGACGGTCAAGAGCAAAATTCTGAACAGTCTAAAAAGAGACGTTTTCGATGCAGTGGATAGAAAATGGCTGATGATGATGATGATGATGAGATGTGCGATGTTTATTAATTCTAGTGTTAAATTGCGACTAGTTAATCGGATTAATTTACATGAAGCCTCTTCACTGTTACTGTAAGTATTTTTAGCAGAGCATGATATTATGAAGCAAAATATATTTTTGCTTCACACGTTACACTAATATAACTGCAAAAAGTATAAGCAAGTCAAATCTCGGATGTCTACTGTCCGAGGATAGTTCTGTTGTCAATTTCAAGTTGGTGTATCTGTTAAACTATAAATGACAGCTCGTTGAATAATTGTTGAAAAATTTCATTTTATTGTCGACAAGCATGCAAAAGCATTGTTATCTATTGCAGCGTTGCAGATCACCACAGATCCGGCTGAAAAAAGTCGCCAACAAGCAAAGAAATTGTGCGAAATGCGAAGAGCCAAATTAGACGAAATCAACCACGCAGTGTAACTCAGATGGCGAAGAAACAGCAAATGATGGCGGAGAAAGAACCCGCTTGCACAAAACGTGATGTGTTTCCGAACAGCATTTTTTCGAATGAAAAAAATTTCAGCTGTCAGCCAATGATAAACAAACAAAATGATCGCGTTTTGGTTAAAAGGAAAGTCTAGCGATAATTTGAACATTCATATGGCAACCATCTCGCACAAACCTGCAAACGTCATGCTGTGGGCCACAGCATTCGCCAAATATCGCAATCCGCTGGGTTTCGTCGACCGTGACGTAACGGTATATGCAACTGAGTATCGAGCAAAGGTGTTGGAAGGCTGTGTTAATTGTTGGATTCTAGAGACGTTTACATTCCAACAAGGCTCAGCATCCGCTCAGCGAGCCAACGTGAACCAAGCGTTTTTACAAAAAAAAATGTTCCACACTTCATTTCCAAGAAACAATGGTTCGCGAATTCACCCGATGCGAATCCAATGCATCTCTCCATTTGAAATACGTTCGAGCCCAGAGTATCAACTAGAAGTTATGGGATTGTGGACTCGTTGAAAGCAACTCTTCGTAGAAAATGGGCAAAGATTCTACAATGAGACGTTTGTGCAGCGTGCAGTGTATATTCCCACTATTCCCACTGCTGGCCATAATCAAAGGAATGCCCTAATATGTTATTTAATAGTGAAATATAATTTTCCTTCGAAATTCTATAATAATTTGTTGTCTTTCAAGATGGAACAAAAAATTATGGAAAAATCCCTATAAAAAAAATCGTGGGTGGTCACAGAATCTCAATCTCAAGTTTTACTATATACACTAATGCAAACCGACTTTTGGGTATTTGGTTTTGACCATATCACCTTCTATTCAATTATACATATCAATAGTTTTTTAGAGTAACAATCAATCGGATAAAAATGCACAGCTGTAGCTAAACAGCAACGGCATACTTCGCGCGTTTTTGCATTTAATATTTTGGCATTTTAATAAGCTTTCTACCTTACGATGGTTAACATTTTGTGTATCGAAATATTTAACTAAATGTCGCTGTTCAAATACTAGTCAGTGTCAGTTTTAGGGGAGGGAGTTCAAGTCGCAATTTAATATAAAATTTAGATTGCGGTTCGAAATTAAATAGAAATATTTAGCTCCAGTGTATATGTATTAAGTATATAATAAATTAAACTACATTAACATCATGTTATAGATCTCACATAATGAACAATGTTTCTTCTTATAACTTTTTTCCTAACTTCGCTTTTTTCCATAACTTTGCTCCTATAACATTTAATCTAAATGAATTGCTTTTTTAAAGTCTATTGATTATATCTCTGAACTATAAGAATTAGACCTCTATTGCTGGGAATCATTTAACGAGAATCACGATGGTTATTATATTCTAAAAATATAATTAGATGTTTATTAATACCTTAAAAACTTTTTTATTGACTAAAATCGGATTAAAATATTTTCGAGTATTGCAATTATCAGAATGAACGTTTATTAGTCTTATAAAAAATCATTCGTTTTATTTTTCTAATGTTTATAGAAACACAGATTAAAATAGTGAATTTTTTTTCAAGATCCCAGTACTGCGAACCCATTATTATTATTATCATCAGTACTAAGGACCGTCTGCGGAATTTCGCTCCATAGCACTGTAGCCAAACCAGTTCTTCTTCATTTTCGGATCGTTTAGGATTCCTCCTTTTATACCTCATATTCCTTGTCATTTTCAGAAGTTGAGAATGTCAATGAATGCATTTATGCATAGTGCGATCAGCGGGACGGCACTATGTTATTTTGGTCACTTCCTTCCAGCCTTGTATTGTGTCTCCTACTTCTGATAGGTTGGGGTTTGAATGGTTTCTGATATTCTCTATCACCTTCTGCCTTCTACATTTTCCTATCTCCCATACGTCTTTTGCTTCTAGCTCGTTCCTGATATTAGCATTTCGTACATACCATTGTGCATTTACTCATTTTCTTAATAGCTTGTTTTGAGCCGTCGTTAGTTTTTCTTTTGCTCTTGTTAAATTTCTTACTACTACTTCCAGTCCGTAAATATGTTGTGGAGTTAGAAAGTCATTCAGTATTCTTTTCTTCGCTGCGCTGGTAATTTTACTTTCTCGCTTTAGAATAGTGCATACAGATGACTCCGTCCTTAAAGCTACCTATTCTCTGCACTTTATGAATGCCTCCAATCGAATATTACTCCAAAGTATCTTCCCTGGTATCTTCGCGCTCTCGTTTTTCTGGTGACTCTTATAATTTGCTTTTTCCCGTATTCTCCACGCTCCGAAATATGTGTTCAGTTCTTCTAAATTATGAGCCATATCTCTTTCACCATCGTGGCCATTGTGTTGTGTGCCACTAGCGCGGTACCATCCGCAAATTGAAGTACACTAACTTCTCGACATTTTTCTAACTTAGGTCAGCCTGTGATATATGCATTAAATAATGTAGGTAATAAGAGGGAATCCTTGTGGCAGCCCTCTTCTCCTATTCTTGATTCAGAGAATTTCTGGTTTACTTTGATCCTGAATGATCTATTTTCCAGAAATAATTTTGATAAGTACCATTGGGACTTTTAGCATGGGGACATTTAGTACGACACCTTATCGCCAGATAAGGTCTCGGGTTTCTCTAGGACCACACCAGGCCTACGAATTCATGCCTCTTTTTTTTTTCGCTTTTACTGCGGTTTTGTATAATATGGCTTGCATCACTGAGGCTTGTTGTGTTGCTCATAAGTTGGACCTAAAGCCTATCTGTTTGTTTGGAATAAAATTGTTTCATTGTATTTTGGTTGGGTTTCAATGAAAATCAACCAAAATAGAAAAAAAAATAAAACAAAGAAACGAACAGCACTTAAAATTCTACACAAAAAACAGACCAACTAAAAACTATATCTTATACAGAATATAAAATAAACAAACAAACAAATGAAACAGTGCAACAGTGGAAAGAGGCGCACGCGAGCAACAAAGTTACGAGGGACACCGACAACGAATGACAAAGGATACATCTATAATGGCAATACAAACCAGTTAGCATCCAAACGTCTGATGATGAGAGTGTTGCTTCGAAACTAGTCGCGGAAAGCAACATAATAGTGTATCCAGTACGTTAATTTATCAATAATAAATTTAATATGAATCACGTTATACAAACAATTTTCAAAATAAAATTAATTCATAAAACTTATTAAGTCGATTTTAAATCATTCTGTTCATTTAATATCCTCGATGGAACATTGTTCTAAATTTGACTTCTTATTTGAATGCCAATCGTATGATTTGAATTGTTTTTGTTCAGTATGAATTCTTCAACATTCAAATACGAGTTGTTCAGTGTGATAATAATTTTTATTACACTTACCTATCTTTGGTTTTGGTGTTCTAACGCACATCGACTTCATGCTTTCAATAGCTGTTTATACGGTATGATTCTTTAAATGAAGATATATGTATAGTATTTATTGTTTCACAGTAAGACAAATTTTTATAAGTGAATAGGTGTTAATTCGAAAATGACTTGTAACATATATGAGAAATCAGAAAAAATATCCGATGAACCGCGGGTGAATGGCCATTTCTGCTATAAGGTATTAAGCTTTATCAACACCAATATTTGACTGCATGTGTGTAACTGAATACACACTAACTCTGTTCTGAACCTATCTAATCGGTTATACATTATTATATCAAATCTTCTATAAATGTTACACGTTTGATGGTCGACATATGCGATATGTTTTTAATTAAATTGAAATAATTCCTAAACTAGATCTAATTTAACGATTCGCTTCTACAAGAACAATCCAACAAATGAATGCTACCTAATTAATATAGTTTTTATGTATTTTTGAACGAATTAACTCTTTTTTTTTAATTAAGTTGAGCCATTATGTTTCCAATGAAGCGAGGGACTTTAACAATCAAAGCACCTCGTCTTACTGCGAAACAGTAAATACTATACATATATCTTCATATATATATATCGTGTTAGTACGTACTCTAATAGTGAGATGTGCCACTTGTGTAAGGGTTCGAACTTTGATTGTTAAAGTCCAATTTCAATTAAAATCACTGCAGAGGCGACTTTGGTCATTTTTAGGATGGTCCGATGCTTTCTCAGAAAAAAACTCGAATGCAAGTATTATACGGGGTGTGCTTCGATTGTTAAAGTCCCTCACCGTTCAAAAATACATAAAAACTACATTAATTAGGTAGCATTCATTTGATGGATTGTTCTTGTAGAAGCGAACCGTTAAAGTAGATCTAGTTTAGGAATTATTTCAATTTAATTAAAAACATATCGCATATGTCGACCATCAAACGTATAACATATATAGAAGATTTGATATAATAATTTCTAACCGATAAGATAGGTTCAGAACAGAGTTAGTGTGTATTCAGTTACCCACATGCCGTGACATTCTGTCGAATATGGGTGTTGATAAAGCTTAATACCTGACAGCAGAAATGGCCATTCACCCGCGGTTCATCGGAAGTTTTTTCTGATCTCTTATATATGTTACACGTCATTTCGAATTAACAGCTATTCACTTATAAAAATTCGTCTTACTGTGAACAATAAATACTATACATATATCTTCATATATATCGTGTTAGTACGTTCTCTAATACTGAGATGGGCCACTTGTGTAAGTGTGCGAACTTTGATTGTTAAAGTCCACTTTCTATTAAGATCACTGTAGAGGCGACTTTGGTCATTTTTAGGATGGTCCGATGCTTTCTCAGAAAAAAAAACTCCAATGCAAGTATTATACGGGGTGTGCTTCGATTGTTAAAGTTCCCCGCTTCATTGGAAACATAATGGCTCATCTTAATTTTAAAAAAAAGGGTTAATTCGTTCAAAAATACATTAATTAGGTAGCATTCATTTGTTGGATTGTTCTTGTAGAATCGAATCATTAAATTAGATCTAGTTTAGGCTTTATTTCAATTTAATTAAAAACATATCGCATATGTCGACCATCAAACGTGTAACATATATAAAAGATTTGATATCATAATTTCTAACTGATGAGATAGGTTCAGAACAGAGTTAGTGTGTATTCAGTTACACACATGTAGTGACGTTCTGTCGAATATGGGTGTTGATAAAGCTTAATACATGATAGCAGAAATGGCCATCCACCCGCGGTTCATCGGTAATTTTTTCTAACTTGATCTCTCATATATGTTACACATCATTTTCAAATTATCACCTATTCACTTATAATGATTCTTTAAAGTTCTAAAGAAGTATTTGGATTGATTAGACGTGAGTAAAGTACATCTCTACAGCTAATTTTCTTAATTATCTTATTTCAATATTGCATATTTTTGGGATAAATTAAAATATTGCCTCAAATATGTCGAACATCGGCACTAAATTGACTTCATTAGTTTTAGATGCAAACCTGACGAATCATCTTGGTTATCCATGTTACAGTTATCAAAACACTTAATGTGTTAGCCTCGTTCATAACATCTCTCGTAACATCTAACATTACTCTCGTCCTGATAAATCACTCAACTGCTGCTAATTTGTTTACGAATTTTGGTAGGCTCAGGTTTCTGGTTTTTTCCCTTTTTTTTCTTAATTTCGATTAAAAAATTTGCAGACTCTTATTTTCCTTTTTGAGTTCGATTCGCTAAATTTTTAATACAAATTGAGTATCAAACGATAGAATCTCTGCTTTCTCTTTTGATTGTCTTAACTGACTCATGTACACGGTGGAACATATAAACAAATATGTTTTAAATGTTAATAATCTCCGTCTCAGCCTGAGTGTTAGTAATTTTAAGACTGAGACTGGAATAACGATACAAACAAAATATTTAAATGAAAATTTGGCTAATCTTAAAAGAAAATTTGTCTTAATGTATAATTATATAAAACCTAAACTGTAGTTTATTTGAAAAATAATTAAATCGAAAATTTGTAAGTAAATAAAAATAAAATCGAAATAGTTCTAGCGGTATCTGAGCGAGCATTTTATTTGCTAACAAAAATATAACTCAATTTTAGCTGCATCTTAAAATATCCAATCTGAAATATAAATATGTAAAACATATATCGCGTAAATTTTTTTTTCCATTATTTTCGGATTAAAATATTTCTATAACAACTTTATTTTAGATTATGAATTTTAATTCCAGATTGTTGGTATTAGTTAATTCACATAATATAAAACACACTTTTCCCAAAGTCTATCACGTTGCCACTTTCTCTAAGCGCTTGCGCATACTTGATTTTTTGCAGCTTTGGTGTGGTGAAAAATACGTTTTTACATATTAAAAGAAAATGCATCAAAGTACAGTGTTCGTTATCTGCTTTCATATATGAATACTTCCATATTTCATATGACTGTAAATCAAGCTTTTTTTTAAAATGGAAACGGAATTAAAATTAATTCGCAGCTTTAAAAATTGGCAAATATAACTAGTTTTTCTTTTTTTATAAAGCGCACATTGATTTGTTTATTAGTGAATAAGTTTCAAAATTCCTGTCAATTGAAATAACCGTGATTTATTTTACAATTTACATATCATTAGCAAACTATTTAATTTCTGAAACCATAGGAGAAAGAGTAGTTATTGTATTAACCCAAACAATCTCGGAAGAGAAAAGGATATAGAAAATTAGAAAAGTCTTGAATTAATTAATTAATTAATTAGTTCTTGATTAAAAGTTATATTAAAATAATAAAAAACAATATGTTGTCATCATTCACATTTATTTTAAATAAAATTTTAGCAAACGTTTTCGAGAACTAGGCCCATTATCAAGCTAAAAATTGTGAGCCAACTCAAAAAATCTTTTATAGTTATTCCACAGTATATAAAATAAGTTGAGTAAAAATCGTTATCATGTTAGAGTGTCAACCACTTATGTCTCCATTTTATCGAACACTGAAACAATATCCTTATGTAGCGAAAAGTAACTTTCTTTTACTTATTTTTATTACTAATCGTATTTTTTGTTACTAATCTAAATATTGACGAAACAGGTCCGCATTTATTTTTGACTTCATTCAGCTACGACAAAACGAAGCGACAAGTTCCGAGCAATTAATACAGTGCATAACAATTAATTTCTTGTAAATCGAATAATGTTATCGTTAGTGACATTTATAATGATAATGACAATTAACTGAATATTACAAATTGTACACGTTTAGTATACATACACAGAAAATGAGAAATGTTGAGAACTCAATATGTCATACAGAGGGTGAATCCTTAATTATGACTCAACTTTATTTCAAATTATTTTTATTAATTAATCGATGATGACTACATTTTGTGTGCTCATTATGGTCACCATGGGCCTTTACCTCCGTCCGACACCGACGTTTGCATGATGGAAAAATTTCTAGACATTTTTCGGGACCAATGTTTTTAAACTTAACTCCTCTTTTAAAACTCCATAAATCATCAATTGTAGTGGCTTTACCATTAAATCATTTTTGTTTTAAGTAACCAAAACCAAATAAATCTAAAGGGCTTATGTCTGGAGCTTTTGGAGGTTTATTATCTTTTTTTTAATAATCAGGACTTGTGCTGAGTTTAAGGTTTTCTAAGTAACATTAGCAATACGACTCGATGCCTTATCATGGTGCAATAATACTTTGTGCTGCTCACTAGGATATAATTTTGGTGTTTCTTCTTCTAAATGGGGTTTTAAAATGTTATCGATTTGGTATTGAGCATTAGCTTTTACAGTTTTTAGCACTTTAATTAAAGGTAAAATACCTTGACCAGTGATACCCGCAACTATCATAAAATCCTTCGGCCAAGTTTCATGGCATTTCTTCAACCAATTATTTGGTACATTTTGACTTGGACGATACAATATGTTACGAATACCATTAAAATTATCTAGATAGAATTATGCTTCATCAATATTATGACAAATTCGTTCTTGCTACTAGCCAAATGATTTTCTGTTGTAAGTGTACCCTGGTCTTGCGCCCACATTTTTACATGTAAATCTTGACTAGGTTTAAATCAAAATTAGCTAGCTATTCGATAGATTCTGTAGTTATTAAGAATGTTAAATTTTACGTAGGAGAAATTGAAAATAAATATAAAGAGATTCGTCAATTGCTATTAGAGAGAATAGAATTGTTAGAGAACTCAGATATTGTTGCAATCACTCTGACAGAAAATATAGTGAAAATGGGAGAAAATTTTAATTTATAAACATCTTCAAGATTGGTACCTTAATCCATAAATTCTCATTTCCATCTGCTCCCCCATTCATCATTCCGTACCTGTACACTTCCTCACCAACCTTCTTCCTTCATCCCTCCATACCTTTCCCTCAAATTTCAACAACCTTTTCGCATCCTCTCTATTTCTTCTACCGCCCATATTTCAGCTCCATACTTGATTATACTATTCACACGTACATCTAAAATCTTCGACCTCATTCTCACTGACTCACCAAACTTTCTCTCCCAACATTCAGTATTCTTTCTATAACTCTACTCGCCTTCTTTGTAACCATTTCCACGTGTCCATTACATGACCCATTTTGTGCCAATAAGAAACCCAAACTTTGATATTTCTTTACTCTCTCAATTCTTTGTCCCCTATCTCGAACACATCCTTTCCACATTCTCTCCCTCCCTTTGTTATTTTTGTCTTTTCCTCATTCAGTTCCAATCCACTTCCACTTCACTTCCAATCTCCCAATCATTTCTTTTATCTCTTCTCTATCACTCGCCATGCATACTATATCATACTATGATGGGAAATAGCGAAGGGTCTATTAATTTAACCCAAAATGCTAAATTACGGTTAAACCAGGAATATATTTCTAATACTAATTTGGTTACTAATATTTGGATGTTTTTCTTAACTCAGGAAAACGCGGCTTCTCTATCAGTTAAACTTCACAAGGTCATAAGAGTATTGAAGATTTTGGGGCATATATTGAGTCACTTGTGGTTAAACTAATACTTGCACAGACACATGGTGACACTACCGCACAAAGAATTTTAACGATAACAAATGAAAACCTTGCTACTCAAACATTCACGTCAGGTTTAAATAATAGGACACAGCACGATCGGCGAGACAGTTTTTTTCAGAGATTTATAATTGTTTTGCCATGGTTCTTTAACTTGGCGGATTGGCTGAAGTGATCATTTTTTTTTCACCTTTACAATATTTGATTTTGTACGAATTCTTTTACGTCTAGTGAAAATTATAAAATTTTCATCTTTTGATGTAGGCAAACGTTTTTTTTTTGTTCTTGGAAGAATTAATAATTCGTATCATGTACTTTGAGAAATTACCATTCCTTCAGTTTTTAATTGTTTGACAATTAATCTTGAAGACATGCCACACTTGGATTGAACTTTTATGTGACTGTCAAATATCTGGTTGCTATTTTTCGACATTTTTGCTCTAATAAATAAAATTTTGCATAATTTTGAAAGGTAATGCCCAATGCTTAACAAACGCCCAATGCTTTTCTAGTGTCAACTTTTCTCATAGCCTACTTAATATGAAATTGAATCCACCCGTATTTAAGTATCCACCCTCTGTATTACAAATTTAAACAAGTCAATAATGAGTCGCATATAATTAAAAATTTGAGACATCTTTAATTGCTTCTATATTAAAATAATTACTGAACGTGAATGAAGACCCAAATGTTCGATGACAACAAAAAGTGAACGTAATTGTGATGCTGTAAAGTTTACACGTCATTTAAATTATTGAGAGGATTTTTTGGATCAGTTATTTCAAGGTTTTCAGCTATATTCGTTCTTTGTCCTTTACTTATGAAGTGGGGAAATTAACAATTGGTCACAATGTCTAATTTATGTTCGAAACTATTGAACTCATTTATGTCAACTGCCAAACTGGAATTTGTTTTATTGTGTAAAATAGTGCTCACATGTTCTTTTATTCTCGTAATAAGAGATCTATCTGATTGACCAATCTATATTTTGCCACATGAGCACGAGATAACATAAATATCAGTTTTATGGAATGAAGAAATTATATCTTTGTTGTTCACTAAGGTTAGGTTATATGAAGTCCAGAATAAAACAAAGTTCTTATTCGTAACAAGTTTTATTAAACAGTTTTTAATTCATAAGAAATCGTTCAGTAGAACAAAAGATAAAAATCATAGGTGTCATTTGTAATTGGTTTTGAATTAACTGTATATTAAATTTTTCCAGTAATTGAACAAGCATGAATTTTGTAAGGTTTTTTTTATACTTGTTGGCTCGATAGCAACAGTTTTTTAAGTTGGGTTTACCATACCTGTTAATACTGAAATACTACTAGTAGAGTAACTAAATTTAGAACAGCGGGTGCTAAATTGAAACGCACAGCATAACGTCTAAATAAGAAATCTCGTTTTATTGGTAAATTAATCAGTCTTATATATCAAAATTATAATACGTAATTGTAAATAAATAACAATAAATTGTATCTATTTGCATTATTATGTATTTAGTTAGACCTTTAAACATTTTGTTTTATTACTTATTTGATTTCGCTCACAATGCTTTGGAAGCGTGCCATTTGGTTTTTAGTTCGTAAATGCAAGCTAAGTTTGCTTGTTTATTTATGCGAACTACTAAATATATGAAATCGATATGTATGTCATTAGCGTTTAACAATATTCTAATTACATCATTTATGCATCTTGTTTATTAAACATGTGTAATAAATTGTTATTGCATTTTCCTATACGACTCTATTTAATGGTCTTAGAAGGTTGTTTTATTTATGGGACTAGGTGACATCATAATTATTATTCGGAGCAATTTGTAAAATTATACACAGTTTAAAGAGAAAATTATTTTAGGAAAAAGCCACTGCGTGTAGTTTATGAAAAGCAGAGTTGAAAATTGCTGCCTTCTGAGAATTCGCATGATAAGATAAATTATTGATAGCATGTGATCAATAATAGTGGGTTTGCGATAATTTTGTCTATTGCAAGATTGTCAATCAATTTATTATAAAAAAATCCTGCTTTGGACTAAACTTTAATCCAAGGTTCAGAAATTGCATTTCATCCTGTTCAAGAAAAGTACCCAATAATTTGAATGATCAGGCGAAGAAGCAATTAAAACAAGCAATTTTTAATTATATGTGACTCATTGCAGACTTGTATAAATTTATAATATGACATTCTGCATTTTTGACTAAAGATAAAATTGTTTGATTTTTCAATATAGAATTTTTATATATTGTATTGCTCGGAGCTTGTCTTTTCAATTTGTCGATCAAGTCTAAAAGAATCGCGGACCTGTTTAGTGAATTTTAGAATTAGTAATAATAACATACCAACACAAGTTTATTTAGAGTTACGAACTTAAGTACACGAAAGTTATTTTTCGCAACGTTTAATCACGTTGCAGTATCGGCATAATGGAGAGATAATCGGTCGACACTCGAACATCAGGTAAAATTTTTTTACAAAATGATTCTTTGACATTATTCACGATATTTGGCTTGATAATGGGCCTAGTTCCCAAAAACAAACGCTCGCTAAAATTTTATCCAAAACAAACGTGGTTAAAGACGACATATTGTTTTCTATTATTTAGAAAACAATGGTCGACTACACTACAAATGTTTTAAAAGTGTTTAAAAATGTTTTAAATAGTGTAGAAATGGTCGACTACACTACAAATGTTTTAAAAGTGAATTCTCTATGAAAATTCATACTTATCTTTAATATCAGTGTTACATATCATAGCATAGCTAGAAGTCATGACACTATCATAGAAAGAACTATAATAGAAATAAAAATTTTTTTTTATTTATAAAAGTAGTCTTCGAACAAACAAAGTAAATTTTACAGTCGTAAAAATTTTTTCGCCATACGCTTAAAAGTCAGGGTACTTTGTGGGTACTTCCCCGATATGACTTGTAGCTGCGCCACTAAAAAAATAGGGTGAATAGATTATACTTCTTGGTTCTATTTAGGTATGTGTCATTTGTAATATGAATTGTAAGAAATATAAATTATGTAGGATAAAGGCTATATAGTTTTTCATAAATGTACTGTTTAAAATTGTAATGATACCGAAGAACAGTTATTTAAATATAAAAACACTTTTGTAGATAATATAAATTTGAAGATGATTCTGTGAAATGTGTGAATTGATTTAATTTTGTTTTCAAAAATAAAAAACTCACTGCTTTTATAATAAAATAAAAGAAATCTATGTTGGCTTCTTACTATTGTTATTTTTAGTTCAATGGAGAAAAAATGTTAGCTATTTTTTGATATTCAAGAGAATATTGAAACTTTTTCACTATAAACTTTTTATAAATAAAAATTAAATGAAACTACAAAAATAGTTACTAACTCCTAAGTAAAACCTATTAATCATACAAGTGTTCTGTTTCGTACAAACATGAGTGTTTTATTTAAAAATGGAAGATGTATCGCTATAATTCCTGATACAATGTTTCTAATGAATTTAAGTTTTATTTTTATGTCTGTACTGCGCCTGTGAGTAGCTATTTGCTATCCTTCGGCCCTTACACATTTTTCATTTTTCTTGCAATTTGATAAGAAATTTACGTTTATTTAGCATTTATCCCCCCCGCAAAAATGAGCATAAATCTTGTAAGCGTTGCTTCTGTATATGGTAGTAAGTAAAATTCTTTAATTATTTACAATCTTAGATGTTTGTTGTGTGTTTAGACATTGTATGTTTAGAAGTTATTATTATTTTTTTGTATATTTAATACTTCCATATTTTTGTATTATTTTGTTATGCGTAGTTTAGAGTAAAACTAATGTTTAATTGATTTATTTTTAAAATTGCTTTTTAATATATTTTAGATATTTTTTACAGCTTAATTTTGCTTTCTCCTCATATTTTTCCATTCTAATTTTCTTATTCTATAATTTAAAGTTATATTAAATTAATTAATTAATTTTTTGCACTATAATTCTAATGATTTTGTTTTATGTTTATAGGTTAATGCTTTTGCCATCTAATAGATTGACAGCATATCAAATTATAACATTTTTCGAAATATAAAACTGCACAGCTTTTTTACTATCAATTTTAAAACTTAAATATCAAAAAATCAATTATTTTAACAATAAATAGAATATTATCTTCATTATATTGCGTACATATTGATAGTTAACTGTATTTTTCTGATATGGTAAGTGAAATTCTTTATTTATTATATTGTAAGCTGAAGCGCACACCTGAAAAACCCCACTATATTATCAACCTATCTTTGATCATTAATTGGAACCTGGGCATTTTTATTTAAAACTTCAATAAGAAGTATATGGCAACATAAAAGTGCCTACAAATTTTGATCGTTTGATTTAATTTTGTACTGCGAATAAAAGTCGCGAAATTTAAAAATAGGCCATTAAAAAAAATGATATACGGTTCTTTACCTAGACATTCTAGGTGATCACTAATTTAGACATGGGACCCTATTGACTAGCGCGATGTCGTGAAACGAACATAATGATTACTCTAGTGATTTTGAATTTTTTTTCCACCTACTGTATCGAATAAAAGCTTCTATATAAGCTTCTAAGAACGCATAGTTATGTCAATGGCCTTTACAAACCTGTAGCCAGAAGTTCTAGGTGACCGCTATTTTAGATACGGAGTCCTAATTACTAGTGCAGCTGTTGTGGAACGAAAGTAGTACCGTAATACTTTGTGACTATTTTCAAATTTTTTTCCTGCCACTATATCAAATGATAAACTTGGTTCTCTATTTTAGACATGGGATCATATTGACTAGCGCACTGTCGTGGAACGAAAATAACATATTACTCTAGTGATCTTGATTTTTTTTCTACCCACTGTATCGAATAAAAAATGATTTGCTGCTAACAAAGCGTAGCCACGTCAATGGTCTATACGATCCTGTAGGTAGAAGTTCTTGGTGACCAGTATTTTAGACACAGGGCCCTAATTACTAGCGCGTTGTTTTGGAACGAAACTATCGTAATACTCTAGTTATTTGCGAATTTTTTCCGCCATTGTATCAAACCAAACATGATAAGATTTTGACAAGGCATATATATGCACATCAATAGCCTATACGGACATATAGCCAGACGTTGTAGGTGTTCACTATTTTAGACATTGGACCCTATAGACTAATGCGTTTCGTAGAACGAAAATAATGTACTTTTCCAGTGATTTTGGTTTTTTTTTCTACCCACTGTATCGAATAAAAAATGATTTGATGCTAACAAAGCGTAGCCACGTCAATGGCCTATACGATGTTGTAGATAGAAGTACTGGGTGGCCGGTATTTTAGACACAGGGCCCTAATTACTAGCGCGCTGTTGTGGAACGAAACTATCGTAATACTCTAGTTATTTTTTTCCAACCACTGTATCACATAAAAAATGATCCACTTCTATCAGTGCATAGGTACATATAGGTACATCAATGGCCTATACGATCCTGTATTCGGACATTCTAGGTGATCGCTATTTTAGACATGGAACTCGCGCGCTCTCATGGAATAAAAATAACGTATTACTCTAGTGATTTTGAATATTTTCCACCCACTGTATAGAATAAAAAAGATAAGTTTCTAACAAATCATAGCTACATGAATGGCCTATTTGACTCTGTACATAGAAGTTCTAGGTGACCGCTGTTTTAGACACATGTCCATATTTACTAGTGCGCTGTTGTGGAACGAAGGTAACGTAATACTTGTAACGAAAGTAATGTATTTTTCTAGTGATTTTGAAATTCTGTTCCACTCACTATATACAATAAGATTTTCAACCGATCTTTGATCATTAATTTGGACTACCTGGGCATTTTCAGAGTAAATCTTCTATAAGAAGTAGATCGCAGCAAAAAAGTGACTACAAATTTTGATCGTTTCATTTAATTTTGTACTGCGAACAAAAGTCGCGAAATTTCAAATTAAAACGTTGTCTGTATCTAAAATGTTTCAAATAAGTCTAAAATTAGTGTCAAATGTCAATCTAGGTAATCACTATTTTAGACATGGGACCATGTTTACTAGCACGCTGTTATGGAACGAAACTATCGTATTCCTGTAGGTATTTTGGAATATTTTTCACTTACTATATAGAATCAAAAAATATAAGCTTCTAACCATGCATATCCACCTCAGCATCCTATATGACCCTGAGCCAGAAGTTCTAGGTGACCGCTATTTTAGAAACGGGGTTTAAATTACTAACGCGGTGTTGTGGAAGGAAAGTATCGTAATGTTCTAGTGACTTTCGAAAGTCACTGTATAAAACATTAATTTTGTATGTCTTTTAAAATGTTCTATAGGTACACTGTATCAAATAAAAAGTAATAAGCTTTTAGCAAACGTTAGCTATATAAATGAGCTATACGATCCTGTAGATGGGAGACCCTTTTTCTAGAGCGCTGTTGTGGTACGAAAGTAACATAATACTCTAGTGATTTTGAACATTTATTCCAACCACTGTATCGAATAAAAAATGATAAGCTTCTAAGCAAGATAGATTCATTAATGCCCTATAGCACACTATCTAGAAGTTATAGCTGGCCCCTATTTTAAGGACTCTATTTACTACCGCAGCGTTGTGAAGCGAAAGTAACGTATTCCTGTAGGGATTTTGGATTTTTTTCCGGCCACTGTATCAAATAAAGAATATAACCTAGCAGAGCATATATTCATTAATGCCCTATATGACGTTGTAGTCAGAGATTCTAGCTGACTGCTATTTTAGATACTGGACTTTATTTCCTAGCGCGCTGTCGTGGAACGAAAGTTACGTATTCTTCTAGTGATTTTGAATTTTTTCCACCCACTGTCTTGAATAAAAAATGATAAGCTTCTAACACGGTATAACTACGTTTATGCCCTGTACGACCCTGTCTTACATATGATATCTCTGTCCCGGCTTCTTAAAAGTCTATTTGCATTTTTAAATTCTAAACATGACAACATCGCAATTGTTAATGTGCGACTGCGTGCAATCCTAATAATCTCACATCTCATATCGCTGTATATAGTAATATTACTTGCAATTTAGGGAAGGTTAGGAAGGGGGTGGGGGGTTAGCATGTAAGGAGTATGACAGATCGAAAAGCAATTAGAAGAGAGGATGAGGAAAAGAGGAGAAGATAGGATAAGGGAGTTAAAAAGCGAAAGGAAGGTGTGGGGATAAATGAGAAGTAGAAGAATAATGGGGGATAACAGGATAGAATGCAGAGTAAGAATGACCGATTGTGTCGAGAAATGTAGAGCGGAGTTGTCTGGAGGAAACATTGAGGATATACAAGTAAGAGAGAATGAAGGGGCATCGGGAGGAACTGATCGGGAGTACAATCCTAATAATCTTATATCTGAGATCTATATTCCGTATGAAGTAACATTACTTGATATTTTATTAGAATGAAAATTGTACATAAAACTATTTACATTTATAAATTCTAAATGTGACAACATTGCAATTGTTAAGAGTGACTGCGTACAATCCTAATAATCTCACATCTGATATCTCTTTCCCGTATAGAGTAACATTACCTGATATTTTATTAGTAAAATTCTATTTAAAACCCTATTTTCTTTTATAAATACTAAACTTGACTACATTGCAATGTTAAAAGTGACTGCGTACAATTCTAATAATCTTACATCTGATATCTCCGTTCTGTATCGAGAAATATTAACTAATGTTTTATCAAAAAATATTGTACTTAAACCTCTCTTTGCATTTATAAATTCTAAACGTGACAACATTGCAATTGTTAACTGACTGAGTACAATCCTAATAATCTTATATCTGAGATCTATGTTCCGTATGAAGTAACATTACTTGATATTTTATTAGAATATATGAAATTTGTACATAAAACTATTTGCATTTATAAATTCTAAATGTGACAACATTGCAATGTTAAAAGTGACTGCGTACAGTCCTAATAATCTCACATCTGATATAATCTTTCCCGTATAGAGTAACATTACCTGATATTTTATTAGACAAATTGTACTTGAAACCCTATTTTCTTTTATAAATGCTAAACGTGACAACATTGCAATGTTAAAAGTGACTGCGTACAGTCCTAATAATCTCACATCTGATATAATCTTTCCCGTATAGAGTAACATTACCTGATATTTTATTAGACAAATTGTACTTGAAACCCTATTTTCTTTTATAAATGCTAAACGTGACTACATTGCAATGTTAAAGGTGACTGCGTACAATCGTAATAATCTCACATCTGATATCTCTGTCTCTTATAGAGTGACATTACTTGATATTTTATTAGAAAAATTGGGCGAAGATGCGCTTGAGGTGGTTAGTAAATACATCTTTTCGATTAAAATGCAACATGCCAAAGCAATCTGCATTACAATCCGAGTAATTTGAGGTAGGGGATATTTCAAACTAGAAAGTTTTAATATTAAAATTTTATATCATAATTCAAAATGTGAGTGTGCTATACTATTTTAGTTCACATGTCATCGATGTGTTCTGCTATATTTTTAAAGATATATTTTAAAATAACTGAAATTTATATTTTAAAATATTCCGTATTATAATACGAAGACATGCTTTAAATCTGATGTTTCAGTTCTTACCTGTTGTAAATGATAATTGTGTAGAGCACGTTAGGTTAGTTTATTGTTATTCTTATCCGTGTCAAGAAATACGTTTGAAATCTCTGATTTCAGCTATTAATGTGGCAACACTGGCTACACGTTTGCTAGATCGTACATAGCAATAACATTTCGACGTTAGAAATGCAATGTAAGTATATTCTATAAGGAAACTAAGAAATAAATTTTAATATTAGTAATTCCCAAATAAAAACTTTTCGTATCGATGATTATTTCGAATATTTTGGTATATTGGCAACCTGTAGTTACTGACCACCTACAGTGCACTATCACCAAAAAAAGTACTTAAAACTCTATTTGCATTTATAAATTCTAAATGTGACAACATTGCAATTGTTAACAGTGTCTGCGTACAATCCTAATAATCTCACATCTGAAATCTTTGTCCCGTATAGAGTAACATTGCCTTGATTTTTTTTATTAGAAAAATTGTAGTTAAAACTCACCTAAAGCGTACCATCTCCCTTTACAGGATTAAACGGAATAAGACTGCAAGCGATCGTGAAAAACGACACGCACTCGACCTGAAGAACAAATCAAACACACACACACTCATCCACGAACCGGTTCTCATTTTTGATAGTAAAGCATAATTTAAGTGCATTTACTTTTAGATGTTTGCCGTTTAAATTTTGCCATCCCTTCCATTTACTTATAGTTCAACACTTACGATATAACACATTTATCCTTAATCAATGTCTAATTGAGATTTATATGCCACTAAAAGAATCACGTTAATAACAATTAAAATGTGCGAACAATATACACACACACGCCGAAATAAGTAACAGCGTCTGACATTGACAGATAACATTAGTCTTGCGCATCGCTCAGAAGACTTATAAATACCGTACGAGAAAAGAAATTAGATACGGATATTGATATCATGTGTGACATGAGATATATAAAATTGATTGTCCGTTTTGTTAATAATTTCTATTCGAAAATCATTGTCTAATTAAATTAAATAATTTCTTTCCGGTAGTATCCAGAAATTATTTTATTTAACAAATTATTTAAATAATTTCTTGGTAATTCCCTATTTAATTTTACTTTCACGACCGGTTTAGCTATATCATTATAAGTATCATCAGATATATCTTTGTAGTTTCCTGATCATGTCCATTATGATATAGAAACCGGTTGTAAAAATAAAATTAAAATGAGGAAGTACCAAGAATTATTTAATTTAACATTACCTTTTGTTATGGAGTTAATAATAACAATATTGTCTAATTAGTTGAAAACTTTTAGGTGATTTTATTAATAAAGTTAACTATCAAATATACGCAATGCTTTATTCATTTAATATGCTTATTTTAAATTCTGCATTTTTTAACTCAAATAATTCTTTTCTATTTTCATACATTCATTTTCATTTATGCGCTTATGGCGCTTTTGACCTATGAATTTGGGTCTTTCATTTTTAATGTAAATGTTTTGTTCCGTTAACAAAAAAAAAACTAAAATTACTTAATATTATCATTTTAATCAAGATTGATTTTCATGTATGAATAGAATAGAAATTATACTGTGCACTTAAGAAAGTAACATCTATATTAAAATTAAATATACAAATTTAAACCACTTTATATGCAAAAATATTGTGTAATCACAAAAAACAAATAATATTCAAATAAAAAACAAGCTGTTTAGTTCTAGGCTGCTGCATTTTGTTTGCCGCTGGTTTGTTTTTATCATTTTGTTTAATTTAATGGTGCATGCGATCTTCCTTCACGTTTGTGGTGTAACCGGCAATTACCAATAATAAAAAAACTCTAGACACTGGTGAGCCTGCTGCGCCTTTCCAAAACATTGTGCCAAAAAATGCTCCTTTTGTTATCTACACTGATCAACACGGACAGGTATTTTAATCTTTTTTCCACATTTATTATATTTTTGATAAACTATGTACGCTGTACGAGAATTAGATGAATCTAATATTAGATTGGCTAGTGTCCTACACCATAGTTCTGCACAAGAAGTATTAGATTTAATACGTAAGTATTTTATAAGTAAGTTGGTACAGCTAACATTTTGTGTCAAAAATATTACGAAATAATAAGCACTTATATATCTAAATTAGACTCAGGGCCGGCCCGAGATTATTTTGCATAGATTTCGGCGCCTCTAAAATTGGAGTGGCGTCTGTAAATTGCAGTGTGTGAATTATTATAATTAAAAAAATGCCGCCACTATCCTTTGTCGCTTTGAGGCAGCTGTCTGTACCGCTGTGGCCACGTGCCGGCCTTGAAGTTAGTATTTAATTAACATTAAGTGAATTCCATTCAGAAAAGTAACTTGGTTCAGAATTTTAGAAAAAGATTCTGAACCGATGTTATTTCAAAATATATTAAATTTGCCTATAATTCTTGGTTATTCTTTTTAATAAATCATTTTTTGTTGAAATTATAAACGTTTTTTTCATTATTTTAATTTTTAATTAAAAAAATTATTCCACAATTTATAAATTTTATTAAAAATCAGATTAAATTCAATGAAAAATTAAATATTTAGATGTAATTGTAAGAGAAGATGAAAAGTAAAAGAAAGTTACAAAAGCTTGACGAAGGAGGTTCAAATTGGGACGCATACACATAATTAAGGAAGAAACGAATGAAGGACTTTGCAACATTAGACTAGAAATTAAGGCTATCAAAACAGAGTGCGAGTTGTGGAAAGATTTGAAGAAGAAGGTCAGAGTTGGTGGAAAAAGGGAAAAGATTGATATAAGTTTAAGCGAATGGGAAAAGAAAATTAAGAATGAATGGGTGTGGAAAACAGAGAGGTAAAGGATAGAAGGGTGGATACAAAAATATGTACTATTAAGTGCAAAGACAATAATGTTGAGGAATTGACAAAGGAAATAAAACAAATGAATAAAGTTAGTTGTGCTGAGCCAGATGGATTGCCTGTAGACATTTGGGAGTGCATGAATGAGAAGGGTTTAGGAGCGGTAGTAAGAGGAATATGTGAGATATGGAATGAAAGGGGGGAGAAGTCGTTTCACTATATAGGGGCCACAGAACTAATGTGGACAACTATATGGGTGTTAGGATTATGAACGGGTAGGTATAAATTGTTTGCGAAGGTTAGAAAGTGACATGAATGAGGAGGGTATTTTATTATGCACACAGACGGGGTTTAGGAACGGAAAATAATGTTGATACTTAATTATGTTATTACGACTGAAATAAATAGAGGATACATATTATACTTTTTTTTTATTACAGTCAGCTTTCGACAGATTGGTAAGGAAGAAGCTGTAAAATACAATAGAGGAGCTTGATATTGACAAGAAATATAGAGTAATTAATGAAATATATGAAGGTACTATGGTGAGAGCCAGAGTGGTTAGGTATGTTTCAGAGTGGTGTGAAGTGAATCAAGGTGTAAAACGAGGGTGTCCGTTGAGTGCGAATTTATTGAAGTTGTATGTCTCGAATCTGGAAAGTGTATTAATAAGAGGATAGGCAGAAGGAGTTATTGCTGCTGGAAGAAAGTCTCATGTGTATGAAATTATGTGTTTGGCTGGAAAGAGTGAAGATATAACCGAGATGGTTGGAATAGTTAGTAAATATATGAAAATAAGAGGGTTGGTTGTTAATGTGAAAAATGCAGAGATAATGCTATGCAAGATAGGGGGGGGGGGGGGGAGAAGAAGTAGAACCGATGTTTTCCGTTTTATGGAGGGTCAGCAAATTGAATTTATGAAAACACACAAATACTTTTTCGAGCATCGTCAGGTAGTACAATTATAAGAAACAAGCGGATTTAGTATAAACTATTTAAATTAAATCTTTTGAGTTTACCTGTCTACAAAAGAACGGTACCAGTCGTAAAAATAATAGTATATAAGGAATCATATAAAAATGTTAAAATAAAGAAAATGTTATATTTAATGGAGAAAATACCCAGAATTATAAGAAACAAGCGGATTTAGTATAAACTATTTAAATTAAATCTTTTGAGTTTACCTGTCTACAAAAGAACGGTACCAGTCGTAAAAATAATAGTATATAAGGAATCATATAAAAATGTTAAAATAAAGAAAATGTTATATTTAATGGAGAAAATACCCAGAATTTATTAAAAAACTAAAATTCAGAATATTTAAGTCATCGACATGTATTTTGTCGCCTTCGCACCATCAATAGAAATTTCTGGAATAGCCTGTGTTTTCTTCAGCGAATTCAGCGAGTTTTAGAAATTCAATTGAATCAATTTAGTTTTGGAAATAGGTAAAAGTCGGGTGTTGAGGAACTTATGTAATTTTAAATAATTTAAGAAGAACACACTGTATTAAATTCAATATCGTAAAATGGCAATA
>WYDF02150373.1:0-22584 GCA_009867245.2 Adranes taylori
TTGTTATTTACAATGTGTTATAGGTTAATTTGAAATATTTCCTAAATTACATCTGATTGTCGCATTCTGTTTCTACAATTTTATTCCCGATATTAGAATTTCAAAAACCTTTGCAAAGTTTGATAGTATGGAGATCGGACGAGAATTGGTAATGTCAGATATGTCACCAGTCTTCACTATTGGAGTTATTCTAGATGTTTACCAGGTTTGACAAGGGATTAGCAAGAGCGGATGCACAATCTTTAATAAGAAAAGTAGGAATACAATCAGGCCCACAGATCAACGTTCCCTCAAATAACTTCATTGTTTTCAATATTTCATTCTCACTAAGCTCGTTTAGCGTAAACAGGAGGGAATTAGTATGCGACGAATGAACATAAGTACTTTGATTACCATTGCCATAAACAGTTTAAAACATAATCAACAAAACCGCTGACAACATCTAACCTACTGAGTAGATCTTCATCGCCAAGTTTCATAGAACCGGGTATGCGAGTACTATTTTTTAATGAATTTATAGAAGCCCAAAAGTGTTTTGGATTAATTTTAACTTCATGCTCAATCTTAGAAATATGATTTTGGTACGCTTGTTTCATTAAAACATTTAATGTTCTACGCAGTCGGATAAGTTTATCTTTATGGATATTAAAGTGTGTACGTCTGTAAAGCTTACAGGTCTTCAGCCAATAGTAAATCAAAGCAATCTTCAATAGTGATATTCAAATTCGTGGTAGCAATACTCAGATCTAAAATCTTATTTTTAAAGTTTAGTCTATCATTGATCTATTTACATATTAAAGCGTTTACGTCTGTAAAGCTTATAGTGTTTTTTAACTTTAATCGTTCTCACGATGTCTTTTGTGAACCATGAAGGGTGAACCATGGTGGAGGGTGAACCACAGTTTACTCTACTCACCTTTGGTACAGTGAAGTCAAGCATTTGATAAATTGTTTTATAAAATTCTGTACAGGCTAAATTAACATCATTAAAATCATCTAGAAAAGACCAGCCTGTCATTTAATAAGTTATATAGTCCAATGAGATTAGCTTTTCTAAAATAATAATTTCGCTCATCGGAGAATTTAAAGCTATTCTGTGTCTTAACGTGAGTCACGTTAAAGCTGAGAGCAGGATGATACAGGTCTTCAGCCAACAGTAAATCAAAGCAATCTTCAATAGTGATATTCAAATGCGTGGTAGCAATAAGCACATCTAAAATCTTATTTTTAAAGTTTAGCCTATCATTGATCTGTTTACATTGTGAAAAACTAATAAAATTGTTCAATAATTCAGATATTGTAGAACTATTATCTATAATAGTAGGTACATTAAAATCACCAAGAATGATACTTGAGTCGAATTACTATGAAATGATTTCCAGAAACTGCAACAAGTTTTCATACGTTAATGTTGGTGATGCTGGATGCACATATATGCAGCATAACAAGATTATGGTATCCTGAGTATGAAGTTTCAGGCAAGCCAAGTCGATGTTATCTTGTTTGATGTATGTGGGAACCTTTATCAGTTCAGTTCTGAGTTGCGCATTCACTCCGACTCTTGATCCTCCTGGCACCGATCCTCTTGGACCTTTGGCACCAATTCTATCACAAAACATTGTATTTGGACAGAAATGTCTCAGAGGACAGAAGACTATCTGTTGCCCAAGATTCCGTGATACACACTACATGATATTCATTAGTAATAACATTATTTAAAAATTCAAAAGTTTTAGTATTAATTCCTTGCACATTTTGATAATATAAATATAGATTGTCTTTGCAACGTACGTTCTTTGTCTGTTGGGTGTTATTCTATTGCATTCGAATAATCTTAGGAATTCCATTGGAGTATTTTATAGCTAGGTTTTCTTCTCCGTTTGCCTTGCGACTTATGTTTTGACGAAATTATTGCTCCAACGGTGTTTGATCCCTAACTATAAATATATTCTTGGTATCTTGATTCATTTTGAGAATTTTTGAGTTTTCATAATTTTACTAACCTCAATGACAAACGAAAGCTCAACCTGGATAGGCCGCGTTTTGCCGGAAATTGTATTCCTACATAATCGATAGGCCCTTAAATTTACTTGTATCCAGTGTTATCAATTAATTGTAATGTAGCCTTGGTTTGAGACATAATTTCAGTGTTGTCATGTTCCGAGGCATTGAATATTAGTATTAGTATTCTTCACGCAGCTTAGGCAACCAAGTTGATGAGAGCTGCTACTACTTCAGACTGATTCAGAGGATACAGTCTAATCCGTTCTTCTTGAACTTGTTTTTCGATGTGCCATTCACAACATCTGCTGGCAATGCGTTCCATTATGATACAATTCTGTTGCTGATAAAATGTTTCCTAGGGTTGCTTCGACATAATTCGGTATTTAGTTTAAGGCTATGGCCGGTATTTGTGTTCTTCTTGAATATGCTCTCCAAGTTGTAGGTATGGTATCTTTTAGGCCTCAATCAGGTCCCACACGTTCTTCGTACCTCTAGGGACGAAAGCTTCAGGTACGCTATTCTCTCTTCATATGATAGATTCCTAGTCTCAGCCGGCAATTTGGTAGCTCTTCTCTGAACGCGTTCCAGAATCTCAATATGCTTTTTGAAATACGGGTCCCAGATAAGATAACCATATTCCAATATAGGACGGATGTACGATTTGTAGATAATTAGGAAGGCATTCGCTGTTAGATTAGGAAATGCCTTTTTTGTTATAACAATAAAGAGTTAGCTTTTTTTACTATCCCATTTATGTGCTCGTCCCATTTCAAGTTAGAGCATATTGTAACGCCTAGATCCTTCTGTGAAGTAACTTATCGCAATGATTCCCCAGCCAGTGCGTACAAATTTTCAGGGTTTGGCGCTCCAATATGCAAAACCGTACATTTGTCGATGTTTAATGGCAGAAGCCATTGTTGGGTCAGTCATGTGTTTCTTGCAGAATTACCTACGTGTTATCATTAGGGTTATCCGGGAACCCAATAATCTTCGTGTCATCTGCGAAGTGACTGATTGGATTGGGTCACAGACTTCCTGAGATGTTTGAAAAAGTTTAGTTTGTTAAACTTCAAAGGCGGCAACACCGCTTCCTATACAATTTGTCAACATCGGACTTCTTTTATTCTACGCATAATACAAGGTACTATATGTGAGCAAAATTTCAGCCTCCTAGTTTGAACACGAAATTTCAGAAAAAAAATGGCTCCTGGTCGCCATATTGGATTTATAAAAAAAATTAAAAAATCATTCTGCGGATTCATAGGCTACATCTGTCTACCAAATTTCATCTAGATCGATTCTTGGGAAGGAGAATAGAAAAAATTCTCAAAACGTGAGTCCTATCTTTCATATACCTATACGTATTACATACGTATATGGTATATGAAAGATAAAAATTAGTATTTTATTCATCAATGTCCAATTTATTTGGAATAAAGTATCAGAACTAGAAGCGTATCTGGTAAATTGTGGAGAATCGTTGGAAATAGTCTACGTAACAGAGCATTGGATGAAGGGAGCAGTGGAATATGATTTCTAAGTTCCCTAAGTGGGATATGATTTCATCTTTTTGTAGGGTATATTCTACCCATGGTGGCTCACTCATTCTATGTGTTGTGTTCTATTGTCCAAGATGGACTTCTATGACCATTTTGGACAACTTGTTAATTTTGATGCACATAGCCACAATTCGATAATGAAAGTAACGATAAGTCCCCATAACTGAGAAGGGTAAATTTACCTTTTATATATTCTGGCTGATCTCAGGTAGGATTTCGTATCAATTGAAAATATTGATGTAAATCTAAAATTTGTGGTATTTGTCAGTAATATAATTGACAGCTTTAAGATCACTTTTCCGGAGAGAGTTTTGAAGACCAAACCGCATGTACGGGTGCAATGATTTACCAATGAGCTGCGAGCAATGCGCGATAGGTTGCATCTGTTAACAAAATTATTACATAGATATGATGTTAATGAGATTTGTGAAGCTTGGAATAAATTGAGAGAGTATAAAACTTTTTTTGATTAGTAAATCCAGAAATCCATTCGGGTTTACTGTCTCAATAATAAAAAATAACATTAACCATATTATAGAGCAACTGGATGGATTAGTAAACAATTGCTATAGAACAGGTTTATGTCCTGATTGTGTTTAAAGCTGCTTGCCCACGTAATACCGATACATAAATCTGTAACATAGATAATGTTTCCAAACTGTAGAGCTATTTCGTTGTTGCCCATTTTTTCTAAGATAATTGAGGAAGCAATAGCAAATAGACTGATCGCATATTTTGAGGATAATGGTATTTTTAGCAAGTTTCAATTCGGTTTCAGGAAGGAACTGAGTACAGTAGACGCTTTGGCATTTTTAGTTGATAAAATAAATTCAACTTTTGAAGCAAAAAATTTTATGATGGCCCATTTCTGTGACCTATCTAAGGTATTTGATTGCATAACGTATTCAACTCTAAGTAATAAACTGAAAAAATATAACTTCGACATAACTAATACAAGGCTCATAGCGTCATTTCTTTCTGGACGGTTTCAACAAGTTAGGCTAAATGGTGCTCTTTTCGAAAAAACCCCAATCGTCAATGGAGTACCACAGGGTTCTGTATTCAGACCAGTGTTATTCTTAATCCATATAAATAATTTTGGGAACATCCTCATGCAGACCGGTGCAAATCATTTGCATTTTGCGGATGATACGACAATTATGTTCCATGGTTTGACCCTAAATGAAGCGATTGAGAGAGGTGAAATAGCATGGTCCATGACTCAAGATTGGTTTTTGATTAACAGACTACATCTGAATAATAAAAAACAGTTCAGTTTAAATAAGAATCTGCTCTATGACAATCCTGATTACGGGAAGTTTTTGGGTATACGCTTGGACCACAAGTTGGTATAGATGCTGGTAGGTATAGATGCTCTCGCAGATAAATTCAATAGTGACATATTTTTATTGAGGAATCCAGCTTCATACGTTTTTAGTAGAACCCTTCTCACCTCATACTATGGCATTTGCTAATCATTAATGACTTATGGCATCTTGGTATGGGGTCACTACTCTCAGGGCTCCAGAATTTTTGCACTCCACCGTAGAGCAATTCGTATCTTGGGTAATATTGGCTATACAGCCGACTGCAGGGAGGTCTTCCGAAATCCGAAAGTGCAAACTTTTCTTTGCATATTTATTCTGCACAGTTTTTTTTTGTTCGCAAAAAAGAATAATCACAAATTCAATATGCATGGGGATATACACGGCTACAGCACTAGATCTGCTTTTAATTATCTCCCGGACTTTTATCGCGTAAAACGATCTTGTAATGGTCCTAACACAATTTGTTTGAAGTTGTCTAATAAACTTCCAGTTAGTACAAGTAACTTGCCATTTAAGGAATTTAAAAAAGGTATTGCGATGTTTTTAAAAGCCAAACCTCTGTACGACTGGACTGAGTTTGTACGACAGCTATAGTTTGTATTGTACCAAGTGATTGTACTATTACCTATTAATTTATCTTTTATTGGCGTTTGGTTTGTAATTATATATTGCACCTATATCAACAAATGTAATAAAGTGATGTTCTATTATATTCTTTTCTACTATGAGCATGAAACAAAATGTTTATTCATAGCAGGTCTGCCAGAAAAAAGCTGAGAAGACCTGTTGCACCTCGGGAGGGAAAAAATGGGAACATCAGTAACAAAACCGCACCCAGATGAAATCGGTCTAATTATGTTTAAGAGAATACTGGACTTATTTCAGAACACAGAACTTCTTGTCGACACAGGGGACACAATAAATCTTGATGGTCGTAGTATTAGGGTAGTCTTGATTCGGGATCTTCTGATTGCCGGTCAGATGCTCTTCCTTCTGAGCTAGCAGTGTGATGACTTCAGAACACAGACACTCTTAATATGTGTTGTACAATTGTAGAACTAGTCTACAATATGTAACTCTTTAAATAGAACTTTAGTTAACTAACTTAACATCAAAGCATGGTTTTCGCTTCATCAGCCAGGTGTCGTTGTCTAAGTTAGCGGGTGCTGTGATTTTTTCAGGACACAGATAGTCATATTAATATTTCAAATCATCAATATTACACACTGAGTGACCTTAACACTCACTACAAGCGTCTCATTTATTCATAAGTACCTCTCGATAACGGCGAGAACATGGAAATAAATATATATATGTAGAAATATAATACCAAAACAGCACCGGTAATGATACCTGGCTGATGAAGCGAAAACCATGCTTTGATGCGAAGTTGGTTAACTAAAGTGCTGTTTAAAGAGTTACATATTGTAAACTAGTTCTACAATTGTATTAAGAGGGTCTTGTGTTCTGAAGTCATCACCACGCTAGCTCAGTATGAAGAGTATCTGACCGACAATTTGAAGGTCCCGGGTTCGAGCTTCGGGTGCAGACATTTTTTCAGGACACAAGTAGTCATATTAATTTTCAAAATCAACAATAGTAATAATCTAGCTATCTGGATTTTGGAATCAAGGATGCTCTTATTCAAGTTAATTAATTGAACCATTTTTTGAAGTGAAGTCGTTAAAGAATATCAAAAATAAGATGAGATCCAAAACCTACCATTGTGGCACTGTAGTCTTAATAATTTTCGCTTCCGACACGTCACTTGACAAAAACTTTCTGTTTTGAATCTGCCACATAGAATTGTACCCGTTGATTACCTAAATCATCGATTTTGTATCAAATCGATGGCTTTGCTAAAGTTATTGAAATACGAAAACGAATAATTTGAACAAATTGTCTGTAATCCAGAAGGTGTCCACTTAATAAATTAAATTAGTGAAGTCTCACTTTAAAAAAATCTATATGAATTTGGTTCGATATTAAAAAAATAACTGAATAGGTATTCAAATATTTTAGAATTTTTTTTAATATACTTGTGTATTATTTTAGATATGTCTATTTTCATTTTAGTTATGCCCATCTGCAGGCGGGGCTGAAGGCGAGGAAGGCGATGATGAGTGCGGAACGTCGGAAGGCAGAGGGCGCTGTGATAGGGCTTATGGTCGATGTTTATGTGCTGCAGGTTGGGGAGGACCAGCGTGCGAGAAAAGGTTAGATTTTTTATTTAATTATTTTATTTATTACCTTTACTATCATAGTAAAACCGTAGCGACTTGTGCTGATATGTCTCAACAGGAAAAGTCATAGTTGATGACAACTCTCTGGAAATAGATACAAAACTTTGTCCAGGGTGAGTTTGTTATTTGATAAATAAATGTCACTTCTTCTGATTTAACCCACTCCAATCTATAAAGGGATCAAAAAGATATATGTGAATAATTTTTTCCGGAAATATAAATTAATTTTATAGCACTACATCAAATTAGATCAATTCTACACAAAATAATAAAACTCACTTTATTGAATTTATTCATGAAAATAAATATTGGTGTTAAGTGATAAATTTTAACACCAATTCTCAAAGTAGATAAAATAATTGCTAATAAAAATTAAGCAGTTCATTACTTTATAACTTTTGTTTAAATAAAATTAGTGACAAGAATAATTTTAGAATTTTATGTGTTTGAGATTTTTAAACTAGTCAATTAATATTGATATAATTAAATTTACATTTATGCTGTAAACATTACGACACTTTATGTAGGTATAATTCTTATTATCAGAAAATTTAACATTCCACTGGCTGTTGCGGTAAAAAACTGCTTTTATGTGGGTTTTAAACTACTTTATACATTTGCTTAAGTTACTTTTTTGAATATCGTTGTATTGGCCCCGTAATATCTAATGTATAAACTTGTTGTAGACAGGTGACCAAAAATTGTTTTTGGTGACCACAATTTTTGGTCACCTGTCTACAACAATTTTATACATTAGATTTGCTTAAGTAGTTAAAAAAAGCATTCTTAAAAAAAGCTACTTAGGCCACTATCGCTTAATTACCTAATAAGGTATTGTTGACGGTACACAATTCCCAACTCTGACTACTACCGTCACAACGTACCTCGTGCCTAGAGCCACACAGATAAGCCCGGCTAAAGTCCGCGCTACAAATCGCCGCGATTGAAACCGAAATGAAACGATAGAGACCGATGGAAGCCGTAACTTCACTGTCTACGAAGTTCAGACGACCAGAGACGGACAGTTACGAATAGATTTATTCTACCAATCTGTCAGGCAAAAATATAGGAATTCCCAATCTAATCAATACAAGAATATTTACGATAGCAATGAAATAATTGTTCCACTTTCAAACGTTTTAATTTACATACTAATGAAGAAGTCAGGTTTATATGACATCTATTAATTAGTTTAAATGATATTAATTTATACAACTAATTTGATTGTAAAACAATAATGCTTGAATAACTAAACATTTCTTAGAATTCAACCATGAAATATGTCAAGTGGACATAGTAGAGTAAAATTGAAATGCTTGCCAATTTCCCACTATATAATTGCTCCAATATCGAAGACTTTCGACACTGCAAGTCAAAAGGCTACATTTAATCACTATTCTAATTACAATGATGAAAGTATTTCAAAACTTCACTAGAATGAACGCCTTAAAACATCAAGCTATACTTGAGTTTTATACAATATACTAAACATGATCTACATAGTTTTATGTATTGTTATACTATACAAGAGGATAAAAAATAATTTAAGAAATTTTACCCCGTTATACTCGTCCCAGTCCAGAAAAAAATTTGCCTCAAAATTTATAAATGAATAATGAACAAAAAGTTAAAAAAAAGAAATCTCATAATTTCAGATTGCTCTTTCTCTGGTCCTATTTCTACAATGCTTCCAAATAGCGCTTAAACGTATGAGAAATAAATGCAAGGTTTCGGAAATTATTTTTAAAGTTTTCTATTCTATACAAGTTTTAATTATATATTAGATGTTAAATAATATGAAATAATTTTACCAAAATTTATTTATAAATAAGATATAATAAATTATATTCAAATGTTTATAAATGAAATTGACTAATTTAAAATATATTTTTGTTTAAATTTCGAAAATGCTACAAATACAGATTTTGTATTTCTGAAGGCAATGGTTTCTCATGTTGCTGAAGATGTTGAAATAGATGTTTAATTCTTTTCTTATCTTCCGCTGATAGAAACAGTGTGATTAACTTGAATCTTGGAATTCTGGTGAGGTTTACCAGTATATTATATACTCTCTCTAGCTGATTGACAACAGTGAAATGTTGATAGAGTGTTCTTAAAATATCGCTCAACATTTTCCCATCCAGTTTGTTTCCAATAACTAAAAAATAAACTTGATGAAAGCTTAAACTTTAGTTTTTTAAGATTAAATTTAAATGAATTGAAAATTTACTAGTGAGTTAAATAGTTTGTTCTGTGAATGGAATTATAGACTAATGATTTCCTCTAATCCTGATGAAAGTTCTTTTCTCTAATGGAGTTGTTTGAATATTTTCAAATTCTCTGTCTGCAACAACAAACTTCACTTAAAGTAAAACTCCATATCTTTGTAAGTAGAGAAATAGTTCTAAATGAGAATCCTACCGGATTTCAGAAGGAATAAAAATTCAAAATAATTCTATTTTTGCCGACGCTATGTGATTCAAGAAAACACTTATGAGTCCTTCCAAAAATTACAATTTAGACCCACCTGCCATCAGCACTTTTTTTAACTGCCGGTACCAAATAATAAATTAATTAAAGTATCTTTCGATATAAAAAAAATTAAAGAACAAATGTGGACTCATTTTTGAACAAATGTGCCGCAATGTTTGTATAATACACTTCACATATTGAATCTTCGGCCTATTATAGTTTTTGAGATGGTTTTGAAATTTTTAACGAATATCATGTTATATTTAAAATATAGCACTGAGATAATGTGTGAACAATTTCAATCGATTACAGATGGACAAATTAACAATGGAGCACTTTGAATCTGAAGAAAAATAAAAGGTTTTTCAATGCGCAAAATTCTTTATCAGTTGCCCACTAAATTTCATTCAAATTGGTTCAGTAGTTTACCAGAAATCGCAATATACATATATTGCGATTTCATACATTTTTTTTTAGATGATGTCGGGCGTATGCACTATATAGTCTGGCGTTCTCACATAATACAACGATATAATAACATCTACTAAGTGTAAATTAAAATTTCACATAGAATGTGTCAAGTTAACTATTGAAAAGCTTGTGGATATAAAATCTATCACAAAATGAAACTCATGGCAGTATTTTATTACGTGTTTAAATAAAAGTAAGGTTAAAGATCAAATACAAAACAGTTCAATAAATGTCCAAGTTAGAACAGGGAAATATTACTAAATATTTTATTTCTGGATGTTCCATTAATTTTCATTTAGATAAATGTCTTTTCATTAATTAAAACAAAACAATCGTTGTTTCAACTATATGTGTTTATAGTTAAGTACTACCAATCTTGAATAAATCAAAACATCATTACAATAGTGCAATGATATGACTACGTGCATTGTGAATATGAAGTAAATATGTTTTTTCATACATATTCTATCGAATACAGTTCATTCTTATGAATTATAACAAACAATATAGGCGTAAATTTTCATATCCATTTAATTTAACTATAATGATGTATATATTTATACCTTAGATGTAGTATAAAAAGATTGATTAGTTTGTAATAATTCGAGATTATCTTGTTAGGATTATTACAGTGTGTTTTACTAAATCCACGTCGATCTAATGATGCGCCATAGTAATTAGAATAAATTCTAGTTACGAGCCAACGAAAGAGTAAGTTGCAACATTACCCGTGTGTTCAATGATTACCCTTTTGTTGCTGATGACACAACCATCTTCAGGAATTGTGTGAGTCTGGAGGAGGCCAGGGAATTTCAGGTACGATCAAAAATTATTGTGTAAAATTGGCTTGCGACAAATAATCTAACCCTAAATCTCGCTAAAACACAAAGTGTGGTGTTCGGTATGAGAAGGCTGGAGGATGCAAACGCGGTAAGCAAAATAAAATTCTTGGGTGTATGCTTTGACCACCACATGACCTGGAATACATAAGCTGAACATCTATCAAAGAAACTAGCTACATCCCTATACTTATTCAGGATCTTAACAGTGTGCACTCGGACGTAATGAAAATAGGCTATTTTGAGTGCTTTCATATTATTATGGCTATGGGATCCTGATCTGGAGACACTCATCACAGGGCCTAGGCAGCTTCAGATTGCAAAGAAAGGCTGTGCGCGTGGTTGCAGGAGCAGGTTACATGGATGACTGTAAACCCAGATTGAAGAAGTTGGATATTATGACTCTACCTGGAATGTTCATATACGAATGTTCAAAATACATAAAAGGGCGAATACGATCTCTGTGCACTGACTCTGCACAGCCACCATACATGGTATAAAGGCCACCTGGAACTTCCTTTTTGTAGACTAAAAAAGCTCAAAATGGAACACGATATGTGAGAGATTTACCACTCATGCATTTTGCGCTTTCTGCTCGCCAGATGGTCTTGAGAAGGTATTATAGATATGGTTCGGTAGATGTGTTTTTTTCACGTTTTCGGTGATGAAGGCTTGATGAGGGCGGTATAAATAAAACGATCAAAACTCTATATACTATGTGCTTAGTATAAAATTTGTTAAATAAAACCACGATATGTATGCAGCATGTAATTGTTAATGTGTTATGCCGTATGTTTATATTTAAATGTACAAGTTTTTAAATTGTATTCTTATTGATATAATTATAGTGTATTAGACGAGTGTAAACATGAAAATGTATTTTGGCACAATAAAATTTATCTATCTTATCAGTTAATTTAACCGGCAACGCAGAAGGATTCAAGGGGTTTTACACGAATTCTACTGCTAACGAAGGGTTAATCTAAGCCAGCACGGTGCAACTTAAGCAAAAATTAATCTCTCTAGATAATTCATTGCAAGAGGTTTCTAACAGCACAAGTAAAGTATAAATTGCTATATTACAAGATGGAGTAGAAAAACAACAGACAACAATTGATAAACTAGAAACTGAACTTGAAGAGTATGAAAGATCTTAGCCTAGGATGATACACTCTACGATAAGTTCAATCAGACTCTCATGCTATAGGACAACTATTTTTTAAATGCCCTGTCAGAAAACATAAAACATCAACTGGCTGAAGTCCGCAACCAATTGTCGGCGCAAATAACAGGAAATCGAGAAAATAGTTGAAATGTAATGACAGTACATTTAGTTTGAACGTATCAACACAAAACAATTCAAAAAATGAAACAAATTTAAGTTCGGATAAGAAAAAAACAAGGACTATCGCCAGTAACTCAAAAGCGTGATCATAAAAATGTAAACAAAAGTTAAGTTGACACAAACGCAATTGTGACTAAAAATAGCCAACTGGCATGCGGGGACAGCAATGTATCAAAAACGATAAATAATGTCATCTATTTTTTAGCTACGTGAGCAAGTGGAAGGGGTGCGATTCGTTCAAGTTTGGTCCGAATCTAGCTCCTTCACTAAAAGTTGGAATCGATGAGATACTACGGAGGGAAACGTAGTTCGGAATTTATCACGATGTGGACTGGTAGGAGTGTAGCTGATAGCTTAGCGTCCGGTACCCACAATATATATGTTCTTAAGCACTATTTTTTATAGGGACAGGGATGAACAAATAAAAGCATAAATAAGTTTAACGTTAGTGTATTGGAAATCCTTCCGAAAAATCTAACAATAAATTCGGTAAAGTATAGTCCATAAATCGGCTTAGAAAAATCAGAAATAATCACTTGTTAGAGTTCAATAAATGAAAATAACGAGCCACAAATTAATTACGTCAGAATACATGTGAGTGTTCATTATAAAAAAAAATAATCCTTCGGTTTACACTTCGGCCCAAAAATTAACACTAACTATTCTATTTGCTTATTGCTTCACTCCCGAGGTCTCTGGCGTTCTAAAACTCGACGGTGGGGATTCTACTTTACTCTTTTAATTAACTCTAGACTAAGATTTCTCTACTTCCCTATTCCTGTCTAATTTACAAAAAATAATTGTACTTCGATTTTAATTTTTAATCTTCACTCCCGACTGACTTATTAAATTTAATTCAACTCTGATGATATTGATTTAATTGATTTTTACTTTGGTACTACGACGGACATAGGTTTTGCCTCGGAATTAGAATTTTTAATTTCGCTTTCTGCTGAACTAATTGTACTCTCCGAATATGGTTTTAATGGTTTTAATTTCAATCCTACCACTTTTCCTCGCCATTCTGCCTATGAGTTACCTTTCCCTACTCCGAATAGTTTGCTAATAATTAATGTATTCTTCCTCAATTACTAATTAACCCTATTCTAATAATTGCGGACGCCGTAACTGATATTTGTCTAATCACTTTCCTTTTCATTGCCAACCCACATAGACTCATTCGCAATTCACTTTCTTAGCTTATAATTTAATTACCAATCAATCAATATCCACTGATAACGTGGTACTCCGTACGCTCTGCTATCTATGGCATTTCTACCCATCAGTGTCGGTTCCCTGCTACCTTAATTTTATATGATTTTTCGTTATTGAAGTGTTTTTTGCCGTCGGCGGAAAAAAATCCCATAGAAATTCTAGATATTACTAACATGTAAGTGTCATGTTCTGCACAGTTTTAAAACATGTTTCCTTCTATGAATTAAAGTTAAGTCGATAATCAAAGTGTTAAATAACTTTTTACAATTTTGCAACTAGTTTTATAACAATTAAAATGGTTGAATCACTAAACATTTAAAACAAGCCAACCATCTAAAAAATTAAATTACTGTTGAATATTAATTTTATAAAAGATCAATTTTATACAGTAAAACTTAACAAAAACGTCAATTAACGCCACTAACTACGGTGCCATACCGGCCACTGTGGCCGATAACAGCGAAAACATTAATACAAACAACAATGTGAACACAGTTGACGGTAACAACAAAAATACAAAGTATGAAAACTATGATGGGTTTACGGTCGTTGCCAAGAAGAGAAAAGCGAACATAACGAAAAGCATCGAAATAGGCTCTGCAATTGGAAATGACGAAGCAAGCCTATCAAGCGGAACGTTAATAAAAACAAATCATGGCTATATGGTAAAGGATTAAAACTTGATGTGACTGGTGGGCAGCTACAAAAATATCTAAATAAAAAGTACAACAGAAATGATTTCGACTGTGAAAAGATTATATCCAGTGACAAAAAACTAATAACCGACGATATAATATTGCCCATAGGAAAAAGCCATACGACAATTGCATAATTGAAGCTAACGTACAAGTTTTCATAGATAAGACCAATTGCAAAACCAAGCGCGTTCGCCATTTGAAGAAAGCAAATTATTCCAATATCTTCTACTATCTGTCCAGCTCAGAGCTAAATAGCTTCCCAAAATTGTAAAATGCTGTAACAACTGCAATAGAACACTGCATTTGTACCAGAAAAAATGTAATGAAACACGCACTAAAGCTTTGGTTAAACGCTTACTCAAGGAAAACATACATATAGGGTCATTATAGAGCGGTGGATAATTGAAACGTATGCGGCATATAGAAACGTGTGCAATGAGGTTACATCAGGAATTAGGCTTATACGAGAAATCAATTCTTGATGCCAGGAAGAAAGTTTTTAACTACGTCTCAAGCACCATAAGCTCCAAAGTGAGATCAATATTACTATATACTGACAACCATTCTGAACCAACCACAAACAGCACATTAATAGCGTAAAAAATTGCCAAGCAGTTCCTTAGCGTCTACTCTGAGGAAACATATGGTCCCCTACCATACTTATCGAGAATGGCAAACCATACTCATTCAAGATATAAGACATAGTAAATGATAAAATAATTCATGGTTTAAATACATTAAAATAAATTAAACTCGAAAGTATTCCAAAAACTCCATATTTATTTGAATCGTCGTTGTTAAAACGGATTCAAGTTAAACCAATTGTTAAATTGTTATGTTGTTGACATGTTTCGTGAAAACAATCTACCCATCATCAGAACTATTGAATATCGAAGCTATTTGTGAGTATACATGTAAAAATGTAAAATAAAAATGAATTACTTTATCTCACTGTGAAGCACAAGTCACATGTTGAAATATGTGTGACTTCAACATGTGACTTGTGCTTCAAGTGAGATAAAGTAATTCATTTTTATTTTTAATTTTTACATGTATAGTCACAAATAGCTTCGATATTCAATAGTTCTGATGATAGGAAGATTGTTTTCCCGAAACATGTAAACAATTTAACAATTGTTTTAACTTGCATCCGTTTTAACATCGATGATTCAAATAAATAGTTTTTGGAATACTTTCGTGTTTAATTTATTTTAATCACTTAGCTCCAATACTGAAATAACTTAAATTTAAATACATTAATTTTGGCGATTGTGTAGGGATTTCCTATCACAAGCGGTTACAGTGAATCAATTAGCAATATTTAGAGTAATATCTAGCGAGGAGTTGATTTAATTTTTCCGAAAGGTGTAACTTAAATACTAAAGTCTATTAGGACAATTTATTCTATTGTAAGGGTTACCAGAATCGATTGATTACATAAAATATAATCATTCCCGTCCAAGGAATCAAATTCAGTATTAGAATAGCAGAATTTTCCATTCCAAACGTTTGACATATCTTGATTAACCCTTTGGGGCTAAGTGATTAGCAATAGAAACTACAAATTTATAATTCAGTTCCTAGATGCCTAGAGGTTATCATTGCTAATCATAATGTTTTATGTGTTGCCTATATCCCTAGCAAGCACTCCATGCAATATTTGCCGCTGAAAATCTCAGTTTGTGCAGTCAAGTGTTAGAAGTGACAGGTGGTTTTTTGAGCTCTATTAATTTTTCTAAATAAATCACTTATTTCTGTTTTTGTCGGCAAAAGAAAGATGCTAGGTAAAGCACTATATGGATGTGGAATATAATGTTTATAGCAAGATTAATTGAATTGAAAGTGTAACATTTCCTCAATTTGCCTAAATTTGTCATTCAACCACTAGGCTCAAATGAAACGTTCTTATTACAGGGAAGAAAAATAAATGGAGTCTTAATGAATTGATTGCTATGGGTTAGAATGAGTTTCACTTATTTCTGAATGAAATATCTACTGATTGCGAATCAGTAGAATCCGACTTGGAAGATGTCATGGCTAATGAAATTCATGTTGATAATAAGTTGTTCGATATTGAAGAATTCAATGTTGCTTTCGAAGCTGCTGATGATTTAGAAAGCCATGATACAAACGATAATACTGGGTGGGAAACAGCTGATGAAATGCCACTATCAAAGTTATAGGCAATATTGCTAAAAAAATTAAATTGTTTGGAAAAATGATTTGGGGCAGTAACTCAAACAAATTAATTCGTAGAACAAACTAGAACTAATGTACCGGATATCGTAGAAACTCCTACGGCCATGTTTCTTCATCTGTTTCCTGATAATCTCATCCAAGACATTGTTTTCCATACCAATATATATGCTCTTCAACAAAGTGGTGGTGGTGGTGGTCATGATTTTATTCCAACAACTGATATTTTTGGGAGTGAATATGCAGATGAACTACAGAGTTGATTAGTCATCTCGAAATGAAATGAGGGATATTTTTGTCATCTCTTTTATCTCCAGAGACAGATTCTCGTGACTTCTTAAAAACATTCATCTGAATGATAATTCTGTACAGCAAAAAAGAAATGACACCAATTATGATCAGTTGCATAAAGTGAGACCTCTTCTCACTGAATTACAAGAGAAATTCCTTTCATCAATGAAACCTCATGAGTTCCAGTCAGTAAACGAATCAATGATGAAATTCAAAGGCAGAAGTTTCAGTACTCAAAATATGCCTATGAAACTCATAAGAAGAGGTTAGAAAGTGTGAGTTCGTGCAGACTCTACTGGTTTCTTGAGTGACTTCCAAATATATACCGGAAAAGTTTAAAACATTACTGAAAAACAAAACATTTTTGATAATTATTTCAATTAAATCAGCCGTCAAAGGGGATTACTGGCTGACGGAATCTACAGCTGTTGTATTATTTAACAAAAGAGAAAACTATTTCCAGTTTTGAAAGCGGATACGAGCATTAAAAGAGGAGTAATTGGATTAACGAGTTTCAACGGATGGATAAGTAGCTATGAAGTGGAAGGATAATCGAAGTGTGCTTTTTTTTTTTGGGAAACTATCTTGATTCCAGAAGAAAGAAGAATGGTTCTAGAGAAGACGACCCTTGCCCTAAAATTGCCAATCAGTACAAAACCCAAATGTTGATCAATTTGATATCCTGAAGAGTTTGTATGAAGTTGATCACAAATCGCATAAATAGTGGCATCGCATATTCTTTTATTTGCTTGCTGCATGTGTGGTGAATGCATTTATTTTATTCCAAGAACGAAGTCAGTCAAAAGCAACATAAAATTATGCCGTATGTCAGTGGCGCTTGGATTTATAGAGGTAGTGAAATCAACAAAATGAGGTAAGAACTCATCGGAGAAACCTATAAACAAATTCAATACAATAATTCCCTCGGAAGTGAGACATCTGAAATGTGCTCATATACCAATACGGGTAGCTCACAAAATATTTATATTGTAGTACCGCAAAAGATGTTAATCGAACTATTTGGAAATGTTCCGTCGGTAGTATTGGATTGCGCCTCAATAAAGATAGATATTGTTTTTTGCTTTGTCATGAAAATTTATTGCGGATATTTGCCTAGTGGTTACCAGGAATAAACATTTCCTAAATCAGATCACAAATACCAAATGTTTCATGAAACATGATTAAAGTGTTTTCTTTTATTGTAATTTGCCCATTTTCAATCATAAATATCACTTTTCTTGACAAAAATTAATTCCGATCTCAAAGGGTTAACCAGTCAGTGCATCATTTAAATATCCTCCCCCTAAACACATCCTAATACTTCTAATACACTCATATACATATATTTTTAGGAAATAACTTTCGTTTTTGACCTACGAACTAATGCGCGCTTTCCAATGATAATCACAAATCAAATATTTTATGAAAGTCTATGTGATATACGACGCGTGATTAAATATACCAACATGTTAAAGGCTGTAGAGAAAATTTTTTCTACGAGTAATTTATAATGAGAATGATTTGACCAAGTGCTAACAAATGCTAACAAAAGTTGATTTGATCAACAGCATGATTATTGAGAACATGGTATTATGAACTAACTAACAAACCTGTAGACTTCTACTGTGATGAAAAAATTTGTAGAATTACCTTCGGTAAATCGTTCACTGTCAACATTTCTTAGAACATTCGCTTGTTTACAGTAAGTATCATCTTTGTTGACCGAATTCCATGTTTTTAAAAATGTAAATGGCATGTGAAGTTCATCGTTTTGAATATTTAATGTCTCGGGAGGAATGATAATATTTGGTTCACCACTACCACCTTTTTCATCCTGTAAAAGATTTACTTTATTATTACATTATTATTATTATTATTATTATCACTGCAGTCCCATATTACTGCAGCCAAACAGCTTATTGTTCATTCCCTGATCGTTTAGTCACATCAGTTCAATATATCTGTGTCTTGTACCAGTTTCAATATTTTCTTGTGACAGCGTTTTTGTACCAATTCAGATTCAACTTTCTTTGCTTCAAATATGTGTCTCCCTCTGGATGCCAATGCTTCACACACATAAGATATATTGACCCGTCTCGCTTTATTTCATATATTGCAGACTGAAATACTGTCAAATCTGTCTAAAGGGCAGTAAATTTTGCATTTCGCTCGTTCTCCGTATATTCCTGCTCTCGTATTTTCAGGAATATACGGAATCAAATAATTCGAAATTTAAACGTCGGCAATAAGGTACGAAAACTCCAGACATGCAATCGCCCCTCTAAATAGGTGAATAAACAATAGCACCAACGTCAAAATATCTTAAGTTCTTACAATAATACAGTCTGAACAATTCAAATTGCTTCACTAAGTCGTCTGCACACAGCGACATCTGAACAGTTCCTCAATTTTTTTACCAGTTATTCTCGGTACTTCGCCTACTCCAGCAAGCGCTCTATATCATACGAGATTCATAAGTAGTACCTCTACTATTTCAAAATTTTATTATTTCCCCTGTTTGATCAAATAGTAACCTACTATTCTCACAGTTCGGTTACTACCCTTCTGTGAACCGTCTGTGAAGCAGACTTGAGTGGGAGATATACAGTCCGATTTCATTTCAAGTATTTTATCCCTTGTAATTTTAGTGTCTATTTTCTTTGCCAAATTCGGACTCTTAATTTTTAAACGATGGAGTGCGGGTTCTGTCTCGTCTTGTATGATCAATTCTAAAGGCGGAAGATCTAACAGCACTTTAACCGACCTCAGCTACCGTTGAGGTCGATTTTATAGCCACTGCGATAACAAGGCATGGAGTTTTCTATATGAAGGATAGTTTCTGTCTTCTCTTAGCATGGAGTGTTTTTGTTTCACCACACCAGTGCTCGTAAGTTATGGATGGTCTGATAACCGACTTGTACAGTAAAATGCAACAAGTAAGGCTTCAGCATCCATGCTTTTCTATACTTACGTCTTATAATTGCGAAAGTTATAACCGTTCTTCTATTATTCTATCAGTTTGCAGGTTCCAAGTAAGTTTGGAATCAGGTATTACTCCAAGATACTTTATTTTCCGTAGTGGTATTTGTGTCCCATGAAGTTTTAGACTGTCGAAGCCGTCCAGATTCCTTCTTCTGGTAAACGGTACAACCGAAGTCTTCTAAGGGCTAATTTTCAAGCCCATATTAGTTGTTAATTTTTCAACATTAAGTGCTCCTTGCTAAGGTCCTTAACAGTTGAATTGAATTGGCCTTGGGTTATGATAACGATGTCATCCGCGTACCCAACGGCGTAAATACCTTGTTGTTCCAAACTGTGCAAGAACTCGTCCATTACAAGGCACCACAGTAGCGGTGATAAAACAACGCCCTGTTGACAGTCCCTGGGCATCATCTACTGCAGGTTGAATCGACGGTACGCTCCACCGCACATCTTGTAATTGATGTCAACGCTCCCTCAGTGTTAAGGAAGGCGCCCAGCGCGATCTCTTTGTTATATATTAACTTTTCCAGTCTGTTAACTACCTGAAAAAGTGCTGTTTCCGTGCTGTAATTAGCTCGGTAGGCATATTGAGTCTGGTGAAGGGACTTCTGAATTACATTCCCCTCTCCAATATGCCGGTCTAATACTTCCTCTAAAGTTTTAAAAATAAATGACATGAGACTTATAGGTCTTATTATTACATGGTTTTATTCTTGTTGGGCGATTTGTTTGTCTATTTCTCTATTTGGGTAAAAACTGACATCTTATTTTTTACTCATTTCCATTATATCAATTATTATTAAATTTGATACAAAACAAAAAATAAACAATTGTTAGTGACATGCAAGAATCTATAAAAAACAAATGTAGACTGTCTATGAGAAGTTTTAGGGAGAACGTACTTGAGCAAAGAAATTGTTTGTACTGACATCTTTTCTTATTGATATTATCTTTTTCTAATTTGCTAGTTTTGATCTAAACAGATATGAGTAAAACAACTTATTAAATAAAACTCTTTCAAAATATATAGTCTAAGCTCTTACCTCAATTTTGGATGACACTTTACAAATACAATTTTCCTGGTTTTTCTGTGGCAGAAATGAGTTTGTTTTAGATACCATAGGAACAATTCTACCTTCATCTTGACTATTTTCATAATTTTCGTTATTATTAATTTCGATTATCTTTCCATTTCGATTATTATAATTATTATTTGATTCAACAGCTTCTTGTGATATAACATTTGCTGCATTTTGATTATTTTGATCGTTTAATATATCTTCCTTAATTTGACTATCAGATTTTTTTAAATGTATTTCGATACAGTCATCTTCCATCGATGTATCAATATTTGTTAGATGTAATAATTGGGGTTTATTATTTACTAAATATTTTTGTCGTTTTAATAATTCTTTATTATCATTTTCTAAAGCTATATAATATGGTTCAGGCATTGTACTCGGTCCAGGTATTGGCACAATAACTTTTGTTTTATTAGTATTTTTATTGTATACTACTTTTTGATTTTGAACATCTTCATTTTCGATTTCAGTAATTTTCATCCTTATTTTTTCTGTAATTGCATATCTATCGAGAGTATAATTTAAATTATGTATGACGTTTTGAGCAACTGTACTATTTGAATCTATTTCTATTGCCTTATTTGCATAATGAAGGGCTTGATTAAAATTTTTGATCCCTTCATAGGATTGTGCTAAACGTAAATGGGCTTTTAAGTTGTGAGGATCATATTTTAATGCAACCAAACAGTCTTGGATGGCTTCTTCATATTTAGCTAATTTCAGATGAACAGCTGCTCGATTATTGAATCCAGCACAAGTAGGCATGCAATTAATACTTTTTGTATAGTGATTTAGAGCCTCTTCGTAATCTTTTGCTTGAAAATATTCATTACCTAAAATATTTATTACTTTTTATCATTATTGAAATGAAACTTGGGTGTGGTGAAAAGTTATTTAATAAACAGTAAAAATATAATAAAATATAAGCAAGAACAAAATATTAAGAAAGATAAACTTGATAATAGAAAAGACAACGTCTTCGTTAAATGACGCGAAGAGAATGACATGAATGACAAACCAACAGTCTGTCGCGTATGTCAGCAGTACCAACTCATATATGCGCGCGTAATTCAAAACTGTTAATACGTTTTAGAATACATTTCAACTTCCCTCTTATTCTAAACTTCCCACTGTTTCATACCTAATTTATTTCTAAAATTTTCAAATTTCACAGATGGCAACGGTTTTGTTAGTATATCGGCAATTTGATTGTTAGTTGGCATATATTTTATTTTTAATTACTTATTTTGAACTTTTTCTCTTATAAAGTAATACCGCACATCAATATGCTTAGTGTGCTTATGAAGCACAGGATTTTTGATTAAATTTATAGCACTTTGATTATCACAACATAACTTAATGCGATTATAATCGCTCACGTTTACACTAATTTCAATAAACACTTGTTTTAGCCATATGGATTCCTTTAGCTGCTTCGGAAGCTGCCACGAATTCTGCTTCTGTGGTTGACAAAGCAACAGATTTTTGGCGTCGGCTATTCCAGGTTTCATTACAAAGTTTGAATACATATCCTGTCGTTGATCATCTAGTATCTGCATCATTTGCATAATCGGTATGCGTATACGATCAGATCATAGTTTTGTTAAGTAGAAGAATATAGTATGCCCATGTGTGGTGTAGCTTTTAGATACTTTACAATCCGTTTAAGTGCATTCCAGTGACTCATGTCGGGATTATCTTGATATCTGCTTACAACATTAACAGAGTACATTATGTCTGGATGAGCAGTGTTAGCTGCAAATATTAAAGATCCTACAGTTTGTCGATATGGAACTGAAGGCTTTATTTCATTGCTGCTTCTAATTTTGCATAGTACTGTTTGAATCAACTGGCGTTTT